>LR749699.1:673779-811356 GCA_902729485.2 Mus minutoides | reverse complement strand
CTTTCTCAGCCAGTACATCTTTTGTATAGAGAAAGGCCATTGATTTGTTTGAGTTGATTCTATATCCAGCTACTGCACTAAAGCTGTTTATCAGGTTTAGGAGTTCTCTGGTGGAGTTTTTGGGGTCACTTATATATACTATCATGTCATCTGCAAATAGCGATAATTTGAGTTCTTCCTTTCCAATTTGTATCCCCTTTTTTTTTTTTTTAATCTACTAATTTTTTTTCACAAATTTGCTTTGATCCAGTCGCTTCATCCAATTAACTGTCCTTCCAAGACAGAGGTATTTGCAGTATAGTATGAAAACAGAGCAGTGGCTGCAGGCAAAAGACATAGAAGAGACCAAAAAAACCAACTTCTTAGTTTCAAAGGGAGGTTCATAGATTACAGCTGAAGAACTAGGATTAATTTGTTTTGAGCACTAAACTTATGAATTTCTCAGGAACCAGTTTTCCATGCGTTCACGATATCCTCAACACTGGTACCAATAAGGAAGATACAATCCGTTAGATATTAATGATATACAGATAATTCTAGTAAAAAGATTACATAATTTTCATGATGCCAGGTATATGTAGGACACTGAGATAGAAATAGTGGTAGTGGTTACATGACTGTATGCGTGTGTCAGAATTCACAGAACTATATACCATATAATTCTTTTTTTTTTTTTTTTTGGTTTTTCAAGACAGGGTTTCTCTGTATAGCTCTGGCTGTCCTGGAACTCACTCTGTAGACCAGGCTGACCTCGAACTCAGAAATCCACCTGCCTCTGCCTCCTGAGTGCTGGGATTAAAGGCGTGCACCACTACACCCGGCTTTAATTCTTTTATTGTATGCTTATTTGAAAATAATTTTTTTTCAGAAAGAAAATATACAGTTCGTAGAATGGACTTAAATCCATTTTAACAGAATGGTATTATCTTGTATTAAAAACTTATTAAAATACTAACATTGTTAGCATAAGACTGGGTCATTTGTATATGTGTTTTATACCCATCTTACAAAAGAGAACTAGGAAAATCTGTAATACTGTCCTAACTAGTTGGAAAGTGTCCTACTCTATAGACAACAGTAGGGAGCACAGTGTTTCCATCACAGACCTGGCTGTGGAGGAGCAGCTCTCACAAGTGGAGCTCTGGGACTATTAGCACTGTAGCTGCCAGAAGAAACTGCTTAAACATCAATTCTGATTCATTGTCCTCTTGAGTTAGTTTCCACTTCCCTCTTATGTAAATGAAGGTGATAGTCTTATGTTCAGTGCATGTCTTAAAGATTTATTTATTTTTTTATTTATTATATGTAAGTACACTGTAGCTGTCTTCAGACACTCCAGAAGAGGGCGCCAGATCTCGTTACGGATGGTTGTGAGCCACCATGTGGATGCTGGGATTTGAACTTATCACCTTCGGAAGAGCAGTCGGGTGCTCTTACCTGCTGAGCCATCTCACCAGCCCTCAGTGCATGTCTTAAAGATTAAGTTACTAGATATTAAAGCATATAATATACCTTGTGGTCTTTAGTTAAAAGTACAAAAATGTTATCTATTATTTTTATTTTAGAGTGAACTGAAAATAAATGTTTGGTATAGTCTTATTTCATTCTTGTGTAGTTGAAGAAACAGCCATTATGTTATGAACCCAAGATCACTTACAGAGTCAGACTTGTCATCTGCTTCTTTAGTATTATTTCCTCTTAAATTAAAATGCTTCTTTCATAATGGGATATGTAATGGATAAGAGGAATTGGGAGAGAAGACTTTTCAAATGATTTTGCATTCTATCCTTTTGATTTTAAGATTTTTATTTCTTATTTTTTTAATGACAGACTCTCCAGTGTCTCAGGTTGACCTCAGACTTGCTATGTAGCCAATGATAACCTTGAGCAATGAGATAGGCAGGCATGCATGCAGCCTTGCATTGTTTAGACAGTGCTGCAGGATCAAACCAGGGCTTTCTGCATATGAAACAGCACTCTCTCTGTGGAGCAACATCTTCACCAGCCCATACCATTTTCATTTGGTAACATTTTATCTAGATTTGCTTATTTTTTTTTAGCATGTATAAAGGATTTATCCTGAGGGAAAAAAGTAGACTAAATAATTATTTATTTATAAAAGACAAGGAATACAGTCTGTGGAAATTTTTTCAATGCAAAAACTGTAGGTATATCTGAAACAAAGAATATATTTTGTTATCTTAACTCATCTATTCATGTAAAGCAATAGAATTATTCAGCTTTTCAACCAACCCAAAATGTTTGTGAACATCTCTTATCTAGGAAAGAGATAAAGCCTTCTATATAAGTTTTAATCCAATGATCAATTTGACTGTATACCTATGAGTATCTTATTACTGTTTACTAGGAGAATGAACTATAGAATTTCACTTTGTAAGTCAAGACCAGCCAACCATGGAAAACAAACCATCATATGCAACTCTCGTGAAAATGTAGACGAAAAGTTTTACTATAGAAAGACAGTCTCTTTATAGAGTTCATATAGACGGACACCTGAGGGAATGAGAAGTGAAACCTCTTTGATGAGTAATTTGTAAGTACATGAAAGAACAAGACATAAAGTCAGGACCTTTAAAGAAGATCACGGAAGATACACTATTCAGGTTCGGTTCGATGGCAGAATAGCAGCATTTCTGCTGTCAGAAAACTTGCCATTTGTCTGTAAAAATGAAATTTCAGAGGCTGAAGCAATTAAGAGTGATAGGAATGAAGGGACATAGGCCATATTCAAGTGGGCTAGAAGAGATTCAGAAGATGAAGAAATGCACATAGGCCAGAAGAACAGAAAGTAATATATGTGTGAATGATTTGTTCAAAGCTATGTGTGTACATGCCAGAGGCCAGAAGAATGCATCAGATCTTCTGGAACTAGAGTCACAAATGCTTGCGAGCCACCATTTGGGTGCTGAGCACTGAATCTAGAACCCCTGAAGGAACAGTAAAGGCTCTTAACTTCTAATCCATCTCTCCTATCCCTGTACCTCCATTTTTTAAATTTCATTTTATGTGTATGGGTGCTTGATCTACATGCAAGTACTACATACGTGCTTTATAGAGACCAAAACAGGACAGCCCATCCTTAGGGACTAGAGTTCCAGACAATGGTAATCCACAATGTAGGTGCTTGAGAATCAAACCAGGAATCTCTGAAAGGGTAGCAGTACCCTTACCCACTGAGCCATCTCTCAAGCCCCTTGTTCTTCTATCAGTTTGTAGCTACTTGTACAGTTTTCGGGAAGGCTATATCAGTTAATACTTGTAAAGTACTTAGATTAGTATCTGATATCTGTTAATTATCTAGGAAGTATTTTGCATAGTGATGTTACTTTAAACTGAGTTTGAAAGAATGAATGGGAAATAACAGTTTGGACCTAGGAAGGAGAAAACATTTTAAAATCTGAAAATAGATACAGCCTATAGTTTTACATGGCTTGATGCAGGTGGAAAAGAAGTGTTAATAATTTAATAGTATAAGAAGCAGTTGTCCATAGAAAGGACTGAGGAAGCAGGAAAAAAAAAGTGTGGTATGGTACATTTTTTTATAAGGTGTACATCTATATTCTGGTAAAATTTGAACTTAAACTGTGAGTAGTTAATGCTGTTTTTTTTAAGCAGAAAATTTACCCCATTTGAACTTAGAAAACTATGTTGTCTGAAGCATTTGCACACTTACATGTTCAATCTTTACAATATATTCTTATGATTATCTGCTTTTCAAAATTTAGTCTACCGAGCACTTTGTTAAGAATGCAGATTTCTGGGCTGGTGAGATGGCTCAGTGGGTAAGAGCACCCGACTGCTCTTCGGAAGGTCCCGAGTTCAAATCCCAGCAACCACATGGTGGCTTACAACCATCCGTAACAAAATCTGATGCCCTCTTCTGGAGTGTCTGAAGACAGCTACAGTGTACTTACATATAATAAATAAATAAATCTAAAAAAAAAAAAAAAAGAATGCAGATTTCTAGGCTTTGTGTTGAGAATTCTGCCAGTGGACCAAGGGGTCTGTTCTTTTTAGGTTTCCTATATGAGGAGTGATTTCTGTGTATCTTAAAATTTGAGGACTGTTGGGTTAGTAGCTTTTGCAGGTATTTGGTGTAACAAGCACAACTTAACAGGGCAAGTTACGTAGTCACATTTGTCTGTCAGGAAGTAGTAATGCTTTTCTATGGTATTGTAGGAATGAAAAGAAACAATTGTAAACTGACTATACTCCGTATTTGTGTATGTTACCATCTCTCCCAAGCTTATAGTCTATTTCTCAGAACTAGTGAGAAAAGAGAAGTGTCTCAGGAGTCTTGTCTCCAGTTTCTAAATAAATAAAAGACTAACGTCAATTAGGTGTGCACTACTATGTGTTTTATAAATGTGTAAGTGAAGGAATGAGTTTTCTGGGGAGAAATAGGAAACTGTAAGACCCATGAAAATAGAAATGTCAAATCTGAACAAGAGAGAACAGGGTTTAACAGAGGTGCTTGGAAATGTGTGGTCCCATCCCAGGCCACACGGCAGGTAGGTAGATAGTCTTTGATTTGGGTAAATCTTTACACAAATGCTCACAAGCTAGCTGCTTTTCTCTAAGGTAGACATTGAGGCAGTTCCCCCTTTAAATCTTGCCACTAAAGAAATTAGCAAACCACTCCTAGATCCAGCTTTTCAACTCATTGCCACATACCACCTCTACCCAAACAAAAAAGAATCTTTTCTAAACACTCCTACCGGAAATTCCAGAGACATTCTAGCAGGGCAAGACTTCAAGATTAAAACTTGGCAGCTCCTGGTCAAGTGTAATTTCATTTCTCTGATTTCATGGTCCTAAAGTGGGCTATTTTTAAATTATTTTATTTAAAACTGTTCTTAACTGGAGTTTCTTTAACAACTAGTCTTCAATGTGAACAGTAATTCTAATATTTAGGTTCAACCTTTATGTAATAGGAACCTGAAAAAAAGCACCATGTTAGATTTTCCATAGTTTTTACTATGTTGTTTTTGAGTGTTAATTAATGATTTTGTAGACAAATCAATTTATCTCATATAGATCTAGATGCAAAAGGTTTATTTCTCATTTGTAGACTTCTTGCTGAGAATGTGTAAGGTCCTGAGTTATGTATGAACATCATCTTTATAGAGGGTGCATAGGCATGAATACTCGTGCATGTGTTTGGGATGTGGGGGCTTGGGTGTGGTATGTATGGTATGTGTATATGGTGCTTGCACATAAGTATGCTGGTGCTGTGTGTCTATTTGTATTCATATGAAGGACAGAACAAAAGAAATGTCTTCCTATATCACTCTCAGTATTAATACCTTGAGACAGGATCTCTCTCAAAACCAGGAGTTCACCTTTTTGGTTAGGATGACTAGCCAACAAGCTGTCAGGATCCTCTTTTCTCTGCTCCTAATGCCTACATTATACAAATAGATAGGAATAGACAGACAGACAGACAGACAGACAGACAGACAGACAGACACTTGTGTAGCCAAATATTCATGTGTTGTTCCTTGGTATTTTTAGACACTACCAAGCATTTGTGTAGGAATAAAGATGCAGATGAAAGAAAGCAAAGTTTCTTCCGTTTGTTTATATAGTCTGAAAGAAGTCATATTAATTGATGAGAGAAATTATAAACCTGGAGGTAAATATCCCTTTGTTATCTCTATGAGGAGACCATTAGTAGTTAATTGAACAATATCTATACTTAGTACTCTTGTTAATTTGTGTAGCAAGTAGAAACAGATTCTTCACACCCAGAAAAATAATTCTATGACTGTCCTTTATGCTAATGTAAGGAGTGTTTTGGGGGGGGCGGATATAGTTTCAAGAGAAGTAAAGTAGAAAGACCTTTTAGGTTAGGTATTAGCATTGTTACCAGCTGTGGGACCCTGGGAAAATTACGTCCCCTTTCTAAGTCTCAATTTCTTCGTCTTTAAATAGGTCCCCTTTTGGCCAAACCGTTTGTTGTGAGAATACATGTGATGAAAGTGCTCTATAAACTTGGAAATACAAAACTTGAAGGATTAAAACTCTTAGATAAAAGCATAGAAAGGGTATTCATTAATATTTCCTTTACAAATACTTAATCATAGATTTGACGAGATAGACAGGAAATGAGAGTATTTTACAGAATGAAAGCCTTCGTGGTATTCTTTCCCCTTCTGCCCTTGCCCCAGAGCCTTTCGCTAGACTTACTATGTAACAGAACTATGTTGGAAAGAAAAATCCATGTTTAGCTGCAGCTTGCTCTTTTTTTTTTTTTTCTTTCTTAGAGTGTTTGGCCTTAATAGACATGTCCTTCTGAGAATGATTTACTAATGGGTACTGAGGAACCTTTTTCTGGAATCCATCTGAAAGCACAAGTTTTGCCAGAACTATTGCCTTCTGTGAGACCAGGAAGAATCGCTGCTCGTGAACAATGATGTGTGAAGTAGGGTTTACCAGGACATCTTTTTTTACAGCATATATTCTGACTCATTCAGTCTAAAGTGAGGCCCAATTGTTGGCACATTCCAAATTGATGTCCATGTTGTATGTTCCAAGAGTTACAACATAAAATGATTCATAGCTACTGTTCCTCTCTTATACTGGAAAAGTCAGAAGCATCTCCATGGATTTGCTTCTTTGTTTCATCTTTCATAAATGCTTTTTGGACATTAGATTTGATTATCTGAAACTTCTCTATTGTGTTTGTTTTCCTTGAATCTCTGTGTGCTAAAATTTAGGAAACTTCAAGTCGATTATATTTAATTAATGTTCCTTCTTTCAGGCTTCTTTTTAACCTGTCCACTTGTTTGTTTGTTTGTTTGTTTGTTTGTTTAGGTTGGGAAATACATACATACATACATACATACATACATACATACATACATACAGTACATTTTGATCATATCACACTCCTCCCAGCTTCTCCCCTATTTCCTGTACTACTTTTCCCTCTGACTTAATGTGTTCCTTTTTTTTTTTAAGATGTATTTTATTTATTATATGTAAGTACACTGTAGCTGTCTTCAGACACTCCAGAAGAGGGTGCCAGATCTCGTTACAGATGCTTGTGAGCCACCATGTGGATGCTGGGATTTGAACTTATCACCTTCGGAAGAGCAGTTGGGTGCTCTTACCCGCTGAGCCATCTCACCAGCCCTCCTTTTTTTTTTTTTTTTTACCCACTGAAACAACTCAGTGCTGCCTGCCTGCGCATGGGTTAGGACGGTCTACTGGAACATGGGTATCCTCACAGAGGCAATATTTCTGAAGAAAACTGACTTCTCCTACAGCAGCCATCAGTTGCAAATAGCTGAGGCGAAAGTTAGAATTAATGAGCCCTTCCCTCATCTATACAGGGATTTTATCTGGCTACATCTATCTCATGCAAAGCAAGCAGTCTTATGCAAGCAATCACAGCTACTATAATTCTTATGTTCAAGGGCCCTGGTATGTCCAGCAAATACTGTCTTGTTGCAGACATCCACTACCTCTGACTCTTAAAATCTTTCCACCCACTCCTGTGCAATGATGCTTGAGACTTCGGTGGAGGGAGTGTGATATAGCTGTCTTATTTAGAGCTGGGAATTTCCCAGTCTCTTACTTTTTACATACTGACCAGTTAGCAGTATGCATTTATTTATTTATTTATTTATTTATCTGTCTATCTATCTATATTTTTTTATTTTTTATTTTTTTGGTTTTTCGAGACAGGGTTTCTCTGTAAAGCCCTGGCTGTCCTGGAACTCACTCTGTAGACCAGACTGGCCTCGAACTCAGAAATCCGCCTGCCTCTGCCTCCTGAGTGCTGGGATTAAATGCATGTGCCACTACACCCGGCCAGCAGTCTTTATATTAATTGTTATTTATTGTAAAACGAACCTTCCCTTGTGAGAGTTGAGAGATGTGCTAATCCATAGCTATAAAGATATGACTATAGTTTATTACTTTGTCCACTTAGCTAATTTATATTATTAGATTCTCCCCTAGGGCCTATGACCTACCCATTCACAGGGCTATTTTGGCCCAGTTAACAGTACCAGATATGAATTCCATCTTGAGGAATAGATTTATATCCCATCAAAAATTGTTGGTTACTCCCATAACATTGGTACTGCAATTGTATCAGGGGATATATCTTGCCAGGGCAGTCATTATTGTAGCTTTCTGGGTTCACAGATGGATAAAGCTCTTGATTATTTTCTTCCCTAGTACCATGCACGTCACCTTCCAGCATGATGAAAGCTAGCCAATAGGGATGAAGCTTCCAGGTTGGCACCACTTGATTTCTCCCTGTTCTATTACCCAAGAATGTCATCTCCAGTGACAGATCTTACCATGAAGTTGTGGGGTGCAACCAAGGACATTGGGAGTAGCCTGTAATCTTTGAAGGGAATCTCACTGTCTATGGGATCTCACTGCCCAAGATTTTTTTTTTAAAGGAACTATCCCTAGCATTGGCCTTTGTTTTTTTGTTTGTTTGTTTGTTTGTTTTTGTTTTGATAGCCAATGATGTCTGGGAGTAGCATTCTGCCCAGTTCTAGAGTTACTTCATTTAAACTCCTTTTGTATGTGAATAGATATGTATCTTAGGGAAATTCTATGGTAGGTTTCCATATGACATCTTTTTTTTTTCACCATTCCCATATTTTAATAGATATTTCATCCAGACATTACAAAGAATCTGTGGCTATACCATATTTATAGATGCAAAAATACTTTTATCAGTTTAATTATTAATATGTAGGTTAAAAATCATTGACAAAAAGGAAAGGCAAAAGGCACTTCCACACACAAAATATGCATCTTCTACGTTTTTCAAGATATCTTCAATTTAAAAACATTTTTCATACAATATATTTTTTATCATATCCCCCCCCCCAGACTCCCTCACCTCCTTATTCATCCAATTTCATGGTCTGTCTGTAAAAAACAAACAGGAAAGGTAATATAAAACAAAAATCAAAACAGACAAACTAAAAAAAAAAATTAATAAGAGAATAAACCCCCCCAAAAGCAACAAATGATCCCCAGAAAACAAAGCAAACACACACACACACACACACACACACACACACACACACACACACACAGTTTCCTGAACTTGAAAGCTAGCAAGAAGGAATGTGTAGATAGGTAGGTAGGTAGGTAGGTAGGTAGGTAGGTAGGAAGGAAGGAAGGAAGGAAGGAAGGAAGGAAGGAAGGAAGGAAGGAAGGAAGGAAGGGGAAAATGGTATCATTGTAATCTCAAACATAAAATAAAAAACGGTGAAATCCATTTTGTGTTCCTCCATCATTCCGGGTTATAGGTCCTACCTAGAAATGGTTCATATACCCACTGGCACTCCCTTAGTGAAAACTGATTTTCCCATTCTCAACATGTAACAGCTGCAAATAGCTTCTTGGTTGGAGAAAGGACTTTGTTATATCCTTACCTCCTTATGGGATTTTGTCAAGACATGTTTTAACTGATGTTTGAATGGTCTGGTATTTGACTTCTCAAGTCTGCAGACATAGTTTTTTTTTTTTTAATTGAACTAATTTTTAAATTATATTCAGCACAATATATGTTTTTATGCTAATCATAAAAAAGATGGGCATGTTATTAACTGAACATAAATAGATAGTCTTTTTGTTTGTGTTATTGTTTTGTTTTCAGTAGAGCTTTAAAATCCTGTTTCTTACTGTGGTACAAACCCAAAAATAAGAACAATTTTTAGACATTGGAGTTCATTGTAATAAGGCTGTATTTCAATGTCCCTCATATCACCAAAGGATTTTACCTCCACAGTAGCTAAGCTAAGAGTTGACCGTTCTGCCAGGCAGTGGTGGTGCACACCTTTAATCGCAGCACTTGGGAGGCAGAGGCAGGCAGATTTCTGGGTTTGAGGCGAACCTGGTCTACAAAGTGAGTTCCAGGACAGCCAGGGCTGCACAAAGAAACCCTGTCTCGAAAACAAAAATAAAGTTGACAGTTCTTCTGCACCAAGGAATGAATTGTAGGTACAATTATTTGGATACATGTTTCCTGCTATGGTCAAAGTTATTTGACTTGAGTGATATCATTCTCAGCCCACAGGGAACAGGTTACATTCATTTAAGAAATGATGTGTGTATGAGAGAATTGGATTCTGATGATGCCAAGTAACCTTGGTTTCTGTTGCTTATGTTCTTATGCTTGCCTCCCACCATCTGAATATCTCTAGTGATACCTACCCTCGCTATATCTGACTGGAGCCTGTCCTTCCTGTAATCCTGGTTGTGTCAGGACTCCTCAGAGTCAAGCTGTGTCTGTGAACCTGTGATTTCAGGATTCTGTGATCCTGAGATCCTGTTATGTCCAAGCTCCTGGGATCCTGGGTGTGTTAGAGAGCCTGGGAGTGGAGCTTCCTCTGGGTGTTGTGGGACTGGTTTCGGAGTTTACACACAAGGTCTGCTTAGGGCACCAACCCAGACAGATAAGAAGGAACTTGTGCCACTGGTCCCAGTTACTCATGGTGTTGGGACAGATGTTGTATCCTTCTCTGATCCTATGATCCTGGGCGTGTTCTCCATATGACATTTTCAAAGCTCTTTAGTGTCCTTCCCCATATCCTCTCTACCTGTATCTATCTATCTATCTATCTATCTATCTATCTATCTATCTATCTATCTATCTATCTATCTATTTTTGAGACTGGGTTTCTCTGTATAGCCCTGGCTGTCCTGGAACTCACTTTGTAGACCAGGCTGGCCTCGGACTCAGAAATCCTCCTGCCTCTGCCTCCCAAGTGCTGGGATTAAAGGTGTGTGCCACCACGCCTGGTTCTACCTGCATTTTTAAATTTAGTTTTTGTATACTGATCAGTTGGCAGTCTTTAATTTTCACTTATTGTAAAAAGTTTCTCTTGTGAGGGTTGAGAGATGTGCTATTCTATAGCTCTAATGATGAAAACTCCATTTAAGCCTCCCTGTCCATTATTCCTCCTCGTTGCTTCACATCGCTCACTTTCTATCTCCTTCCCTTGAAATTCACCACCACCCCACCCACCACCACCCCTCAAATGACCTGATAGTGGTTCCCAGCCTTCAACACTACTCTAACTTAAACACCCATATCTAAAGATTAAAACCTATTGTCCTCACATGTGAGGGAACGAACATGTTGCATTTGTCTTTCTGGGTCTAGACTAACTCATTCAATATGATTGTTTCTAGCTCCACCCATTTACCTTTGGATTCATAATTGTAGTCTTTACAGCTGAATAATAATTTACACCATGGTGTAAATGTACTACATTTTCCTTACTCATTCATCAATTAAAAGACTATCTAGGCTGTTTCTGTTTCCTAGCTATTATGGACAGAGCAGCAGTGAACATGGATGAATGGGTTCTTCTCTCCATGGATGAATGGGTTCTTCTCTCCTAGGATATAGAAGTCTTTAGGAATATGCTCAAGAATTGTATCGTTGTATTATTTTATAGATGTATTTTTAATTTGTTGAGGAACCTCCAGGGAAATATACATATATATATATATATATATATATATATATATATATATATATATATATATATATATATATATATGTATATATATATATATATATATATGTGTGTGTGTGTGTATATATGTATATATGTATATATATATATATATATATATATATATATATATATATATATATATATATATATATATATATATATATACACACAAACTACTTTGAAATTTTATTTTATGCCAACTAGAATGGCTAAGATCAAAAAGACAAATAACAGCAAATGTTAGCATGACTATGCAGAAAGACTACACTTACTCAGTGTTTGGAAATGCAGAGTAGTCTATTAATGTTTTGAAGTATTGTCAGTCATATATTTTCCAAGACTTTGCAGAAATTAATATGGAATATTTATACCTAAATGAAGTATACAGTTTGGGGGTTAGATAGATGGCCCAGTGACTGAGAGCACTTGTTCTTGGAAAGGACATGGGTTCAATTCCTAGCATCCCAACATGGATGTTCACAACTTTCCATAACCCAGTTCTAGAGGATCTAACACCCTGTTCTGACCTCTGCAGTCACTAAGCACATGAGGAAACCATGCATTCACATGGTACACAGACATTTATGCAAGAAAACTACTCATAGTATAAATGTTAAAAAAAAAAAAACATACAAATGAGACTCATCAAAGAAACATCACTTTAAAAAACAACTATAGTTTAATAAGTTCTAACAATTATCCACAAAATGAGAACTACCATCAAAATTTTGAACTGTACATCCCTCCCAAAAGCTTTTTGTACTTCTCTGTACTTTCTTGGCTGTCTTTTTACCAACTCTCGTAGGATGCTCTTTCTGTCAGTATAAATTTATTTTCATTTTATAGTTTTAAAAAGGATTAAATCATGCCATAGCTAGCTTTTCTCATTGTCCAAAATATTTTTGAGATTCATCTGCATTGTTACATATTATCATCATTTCATTATTGCTGAATAGTATCTCATATATTAGTTTATCTTGTAGATATACTACAATTTCCATTGCTGAACAGCATTCCATGTATGTAGATATACCACAATTTCCATTTTTTTTGTGTAGGTTAGATTTTTATCAATGTCAATATTTTTTAATGAAAGTGGAGCTTCTATAAAATGGTTAACGTTTCATATATATATAGTTTAATGGCACTTAAGTTTTTCCACAAATTGTCCAAGCACCATCTGGAGTGTGGCATTTAAAATAATTTGCATTTGAAAGTTTCACCTAACTACTTTAAAAACAAACAGTTAAATAGCCAAATGATTCTAGTTTACAATATATTTTGTGGTTAACTTACTTCCTTCTAACAGACTCAAATTTTTCATTCACTGTTAGGCATCTTGGATCTTAAAACAGCCTGAGAATATGTAAAGCAAGTTTGACCTCCAACAGCCACTAGCAGTGTGATGAGGATAAAATTTGCACATTTGAGATGAGCCTGAGATTAGTTCTTGTCCATTGGTCGTTGAAAACAAACACTGCAGATTTTACATAACCGTGAATGATGATAGCTGGCAGTAGGAAGACATTCCGTCTGCAGTTTGATATAACCCTTTACCAACTGTCTTCTTCATAATTTCCATTCAGTAAAATCAGTGGAAAAGCTTGTTTCCATTCTTTCTCTTGTTTTAGTTTAGGGAATGAGGCTAATCAGTCTCATTTATCCTTCATTTTAATGCTGTCTTCTTAGGCCGTGGTCTTCTGTATTGACTTTCTTCAGAATGAGTCACTCAGTTCTCAGCCAGCTTCTTCAAGTTCTAAATCAATGAAGTTTGAAAACATAAGAACTCAGTTATGATTGGCTTGAAATTTATGCAAATATCATTGATTAAAGGCTTTATGTACCTACTGTCTAAAATTGTAAGAGAAATTGCCATGTAGCATCATGACAGAGGTTTCAGTAACTGTTTTAAGTAAGAAATATTTAGACAAAAGCTCCTATTTCTGCTTATAACTTGCGTTTTTCTGGTTTGCTTTTTAAAATTTCTATTATGTTGTTTGGTGAAGTGATCTCTAAGATTAACAATTTGTTGTGGAAATATTATAGCATCACAGTGAACTGTTGGTACATTCAAATAGGCCAAGGCCTGGAGTAAGTTTTAATGTCAAAAGGCAAAATGATACAATGTGATTAGACCACGAAGATTAATAACAGGAATTATGCCAGTCTTCAGTCAGATGTTTGGTTATCTTTATGAATCTTTTTGCTTGACTTTGGTTTGTTTTTTTAGATCAAGTCATTTACTATATAACCCAAGATGGCACTGAATACACCATTGTCCTGTCTCTTCTTTCTAAGTGCTAGGGTTGTAGGCAGACACCACTCAGCAGGCTGGCAGACGTATTATTTATGTAAGGTGGTAGTAGACTCTGCAAGGCTGTGGCTCTGGTAGTCTGTTTTGATAGTTACTTTCAGTCAGTCATATAAGAAACTTTCCTTTATAGTCACCCAACTTTATTTATTTATTTATGGTTTTCTTAGGCTTTGTATTTTTATTCTGTAACTTTGGATGATATAATTGGGGGGTTATATTTTATTTGTCAGCTATCACAAGTAAAATTTCTATAAAAGTTTGTGTGCATGTTTATGTATGGGTACCTCTCATTTGTCTAGAGCAGTACTTGGACTGCAACCCTGAGTCGTATGGTTTATGTATGATGAACATTTTCATAAAATGCCAAAATGTTTTCCAAAGAAGCTAAGCCATTTTGCATTCTCGACAGCAATGTGCAGAAATGTCAGCACTACCATATCCTTGTTAACTCTCAGTATAGCATTTTTTTTCTTTTAGGCATTCAAATGGGTGTGTAGCATCCATTTAGTTTGCATTTTCTAGTAACTAATGAAATGAGGAATCTTTTCATGTGACTCATTTGTTTTACATATGCTTTTATTAGTGAAAGGTTTAAAAATCTTAGCCATTTTAAAATTTTGGGTTATTTATTTATTTATTTAAGAGTCCTCTACATATTTAAGATACAAAGTCCTTTATTTGACCTGATATATAAAGACTTTTCTCCCTGTCTGTGGCTTCTATTTTACTTCCTCTTATAAAGTAAGTTTTTATTGTCTTTAAGAGAACAGAAGTGTCTTAGGATTTTTACTGCTGTGGAGAGACACCATGTCCAAAGCAACTCTTTAAAAAAACAACAACAATTGTTTAGTTGGAGCTGGCTTAATGTTTCAGAGGTTCAGTCCATAAACGTCATGGCAGGAAGCATGGCAGCATGCAGGCAGACCTGGTGCTAGAAAAGGAGCTGAGAGTTCTACATCTTGATCCAATATCTTAATGATATTTTACTACCTTTGATGTACAGATCATTTGTGTGTTTTTTCACAATATTTCATGTATTTTATGCTCTCATAACTGATGTATTTAAACTTGTAAGTTCTGATCATTTATTGTTAGCTTATTTTATTTCTTTTTTCTTCTTTTTTTTTGTCATTTTTAAATCTCTTCAATGCTTGACCTTGAAGTTCATGAGGTAAAAGACAATTTCAGCTGCCCTTGCCATATGAAGAATGGTATAAATAAATAAATAAATCATGGGGAGGGGGATAATTAGTCAGTACAGGTAAAGAAATTATCATTAAAATAATTGCTTTTAGGATGGACCAACCAGTGACTGCTGCAGCCGGGGATACATCCCATAATCAGCCACCAAATGCAGACACTATTACATATGCCAGCAAGATATTGCTGAAAGGGCCTGGATATAGCTGTCTCGTGTGAGGCTATACCAGTGCCTGGCAAACACAGAAGTGGATGTTCACAGTCAGCTATTAGATGGAACACAGGGTTCCCAAGGGAGGAGCTAGAGAAAGTACCCACGGAGCTGAAGGGGTCTCCAACCCTATAGGTGGAAGAACAATATGAACTAACTAGTACCCCCAGAGCTCGTGTCTCTAGCTGCATATGTAGCAGAAGATGGCTTAGTTGGCATAGTTGGCCATCATTGGGAAGAGAGGCCCCTTGGTCATGCAAACTTTATATGCCCCTGTACAGGGGAACGCCAGGGCCAAGATGTAGGAGTGGGTGGGTAGGGAAGCAGGGTGGGGGTGGGGGAGGGTATAGGGGACTTTCCGGATAACATTTGAAATTTAAATGAAGAAAATATCTAATAAAAATTGGAAAAAAATAATTGCTTTTAAACAAAGCTTAACCAGTATGATTCACCCTGTACTCATGCCAATGGATGCAGACAACAGCTAAACTATTTCAAATGCTCAAAACCCTTTGAATGAGATAAGATTTAGAGCAGAGTGACCTTAACATAATATAGAATAGATAAAAACCTCTGCAGATAAAAACCTACTGATAAGCTGGGCATGGTGGCACACGCCTTTAGCCCCAGCACCCGGGAGGCAGAGGCAGGCAGATTTCTGAGTTCGAGGCCAGCCTGGTCTACAAAGTGAGTTCCAGGACAGCCAGGGCAATACAGAGAAACCCTGTCTCCAAAAACAAACAAACAAAAGACCTACTGATAACTTCTCATAGGTAGATAGGTGGATGGGTGGCTGGGTGGGTAGATGGTTAGAGAGAGAGAGAGAGAGAGAGAGAGAGAGAGAGAGAGAGAGAGAGAGAGAGAGAGAGAGAGAGAGAGAGAGATGGATGATAGGTAGGTAGATAGATAGAAGACAGATTTTCAAATTCTTGGCTTTATTTTCTTTAATTGTTATTTTTAATTTATTTTCATCTTATTTTTTACATGCTTTAATGTATCTATGAGGGTGTAGGATCCCCTAGAACTGGAGTTACAGGCAGTTGTTAGCTGTCTTATGGGTTCCGGGAATTGAGCCTGGGTCCTTTGGAAGATCAGCCAGTGCTTTTAACTGCTAAGCCATCTGTCAGTCCTAATTGTTCCTGTTACATATATGTTTAAGTTCCCAGTTACATAAATACAACCTGCTGTGTCCATTTAGTGTTGCTGGTTATGTACATTATTTCAGGGCTGACCACTTTGTACTAGATAAGCATTAGAAGGCTCATTGCTGAGGAAGACTAATTCTCCCTCTCTCCGCAGTCATTAGTTCTTCCTCTATGGATGGGGCCTGTGAGAATTCCACTTTCCTCAATAGCATGTCTATTGGTGTTGTCATTGTTCAGGTGCTCATTAGGCAGCCATGTTGTTGGGGTGTCATGCATGTAGCTTCCCTGTTGTTGTAAAGAGCAGTATTTCACAGCAGACTTCCTGGTCTCTGCTCCCTTTCCACCCTGTCATCCTTTATGTTCCTGGAGCTATAGGGATGGTAATTGTGCTGTGTATGTATCTGTTGTGTATAGACACCCCACTATCAGTTGTTATTTGTGTTTTGAACAGTTGTATTGTCAGGGGAATCCAAGAGACTATTAAAACAATATAGATTATTGGTGTTGTCATTGGTCGCCTTCCAGAGATTGAATGTAAGACCCTGTTGCTAAAGATACTGTATACTTCAGATCAAGGACTGTAAGAATCGAAGCTTGATCTTACCTGAAAGCCTCCTCCCTAAGGACTACTTTTTATAGAACCAGAAGTTGCTATATAAGCTGTCAAGGAAGGGAAGCAATCAATAATGCTAACAGCTATAATGCCTATGAACCATAACCATGACTAGCATGACCAAATATCCAAAATAGTTCAATAGTGGCACACATCCCTTGACAGTAACAACTCCTCTCTAATTAAACTTAAGGCCTACTCAGCAATAGGGAAATCATGCCTGGTGGTGGAAGCTTACCCAACTTCTCTTGGCTAGTGAGGTCTTTGATCTTAAAGGAAAACCATCTAAACTACTAAACTAACAGAATTCTTTATGGCATTCTAAAAACTTATCCTTATATCTCAGTTCACATTAAAGAAACTTGTCTTTGCTGCAAATGAAGACCCTTAATACAGCTGTTTTCTGTTAACATCAGGAAGAGGGCAGGATATCTACTCAGCTCACTTGAATCACTGCTGAACTAGAATTTCTAGCCAGTCCAGTAACAGCTTTTCTCCCCTACAGAAATTTCTGCTCTATATTCTGTCTGTGTGAGGTTTCCTGCTTACCTTAGGTAAACAGAAATATATGGTACTTATCCTCTCATAGTTTTCTTTCATTAATATAGTGTCCTTAAGGTTTGTTTATATTGTATTATCATTTCTTTTTATAATTGAATTAATATTCCGTTTGTGTGTAAGTGTGTATATGTATGTATTTGTAGACCACATTTGTTCACCTTTCTGTTTGTGGACAGTTGAGTTTTTTCCACCTTCTGGCTATTGTGACTACTACTATAATTACATTCTTATTGGACATTTATGGATTTATTTAAAGATATTTACTTGACCTTTGCCCTTTTTCTTATCAAATACATGATTTGTAAATATTAATTATATTTTGTAGATTTGTCTTTTCTCCATGGCATCTTTTGGTACATAGAAGTATTCTTAATTTTTATGAGCCCTTCCTTCCTTCCTTCCTTCCTTCCTTCCTTCCTTCCTTCCTTCCTTCTTTCCTTTTTCAAATTTTTGAGATAAGGTCTCACTCTATAACCAAGGCTGGCCTAGAGTTCACTCTACAAAGACATATTTGATGGCCACAGGCGTAGTGTCAAGAGGCACACTTCAGGTTATGAAAGTAGATTTGTAGATTAAGTTTAACCCTAACCCCTGAGATTTTTTAAAAGTCTAATAATTTAGTGTAATATGTGTATATCAGGGGTGCCTCAACAGTATTACCTCTAATTCTCCAAGTTAGAGGTTGCTTTGAATAGGACAGGTGAAAAGATTCATAGAAAATCTATAGAAAAGATAAAAACAAATAATACCCATGTACAGATAACTGTAAATACACAAGAAGACAATAATGAATTTGTGAGATTTCATTCTGAATCACATGTGTTCAAGACGTCCTTCTGCCATGATGGTCAGGAGGGCATATAAGCATGAAAGGGATGGGGAAGCATTTAGGAGCCCTGAGTTCCCTACTAAGCTCTACCACTAGCTTTATTAGATAAATAATTCATTCTCCATCTCTAAAGTTGCCCCTTTGGCCATAATGGACTTCTTATATTTATAAGAGTATATGAAAGACAGGTATAATTTTGAGCAATAGAGCTGAAGGAGCATTTAAGGAACAAGAAGAGAGTGATGTAGCCCTGAGCACTTAACAATAGATCAGTATGTTCTTTCACAAAATGTTAATGATGTCACAAGTGGATTATCGGCCTTCTTAATATCCCCAGTGCTAATGTTATGGCAAATGTAAAATTGATACTTAATGAATATCTGTGGCAAAATGAAAGAAGAAGGGCAGGCATGACAGTGACTAGTTAGTTTAAGAAATCCTCTACAACAGGTGGCACATTCTGGGGCACATATCTTGTATTTAACATCCTTTTATATTTGCAACGATCTGTTCTAGAATAGAACTATTTACTTAGAATGATTGTTTTATGAACTGTGGTTGTGCTTAAGTAGTTCCCAGCTGAGGTAGCTTGTCTCTTTGTTGAATGTACATAGTATCACAACAGGTCAGTCCTGCCCAACCAGTTGGCTACATTGACCAGGCAGTCTGCTCTGTAGGTGAGCAATACCTCTTTTTTCCTCTTTTCACTGCTAACAATTGATGCTTTATCCTAAAAAAGATGATTATTTATCCATCATACACTTGGAGCTGAGGGTGTAGCTCAGTGATATATCCTGTGTTGAGCATGTACAAAACCCTAGATATAATCCCCTACATCAAAATAAATAAATGAAAATAGAAGCAAGGCCTGGTGGCACATGCCTGTAATTTTAGCACTCAAAAAGGCGCAGACAATAAAACCAGTTGTTCAAGGCCAGCCTGGGCTACATGAAGCCAGTATAAAAATAAAAAATCAAGCATAATGGCACATGCCCTTAATACCAGTGTTTGAGACATGGAAGCAGGCATAGCTCTGTGAGTTTGAGGCTAGCCAGCCAGGACTACATAGTGAGAACATGTCAAAGAAAGAGAGAAATTGCGAGGAGTGCTCTGCAGAAATAGCTCCATAGGTAAAGTATTTACTGTGTATAAGGATTTCAAGTTGGATTCTGGAAGTATGTATCTATAACCCCAAGAGTGAAAGTAAATAACAGGCAGATCCCAGGGGCTTCTGGCCATGGATCCTGGTCAAATTAGCCCAGGATTTAAGATACTTTATCTCAAAAACTAATCAAGGACACTAGAAGAACACAGCCCATAGAATCAGCTAAGCAGAGCTCATGGGACTCACTGACACTGAAGTGGCAATCATGGAGCCTGTATGAGTCTGTGCTAAGTCCTCTGCATATATGTAATAGTTGTTTAGCTTGAGGTCTTTGGCTACCTCCAACAGTGGGAGTAAGGCTATCTCTGTCTGCTCTTGGGGCCCTTTTCTTTCTATTAGGTTGCCTCACTTAGCCTTGATATAAGCGTTTGTTCCTAGTCTTATTGTATATTGTTTTGCTGTGTCTGGTTGATATCCCTGGGAGGCTTGCTCTTTTCTGAAGGGAAGCAGAGGAAAAGTGGATCTGGTGGCAGGAGAGATGGTGTGGAGGGCTGGGAAGGGTGGAGGGAGAGGAGAGTGTTGTAGGTATGTATTGTATGAGAGAAAAGTTAAAAAAAAAAACAACAACTAGCACACGCCTTTAATCCCAGCACTCAGGAGGCAGAGGCAGGTGGATTTCTGAGTTGGAGGCTAGCCTGGTCTACAAAGTGAGTTCCAGGACAGCCAGGGCTATACAGAGAAACCCTGTCTCGAAAAAAAAAAAAAAAAACAACAACTAAAGTTTAGTACAATAGCAGAAGACACTTGACACAGATGAGTGCACCTCTACACACACACACACTGTTACATTTATTTATTTAGCCTATACTTAATATACACCTCTCAGAAACTATCAGGAGAATGTAAAATATAGCAATATATAATAGAGACAAACTTTCTTCTTTGTGAGGCTTACTCTATATATCATAGGAAGGATCCTATCTATATATTGAATAAATATGTTATATAATTGCAATTTAATAAATGCTTTAAAGGGAAAGCACAGAGTTTCCTGAAACTAAAACTAATTTCAAAGAGGTGAAGTGAGGAAAAATAAGATCAAATTAAAATTTTAAACATCTTAAATATTTACATAGTGCAGATGTAGAAAGGGGCAAGATTATTATAACTTGTTGATTGCATTCTAGAAATAGATAATTTTGAAAATATTTATCTAGGGACACGCAGGATCTGTAAGAGTTTGATGCTTTGACATCTAATAATTCATGTAGATTGCTATAGGCAGCACCAGGAATTGTGCCTAAGTGTGCTAGCCCACACATTGCTCCTCCTCAGTTATGATGAAGGAAGTAGAATACAGAGTAACTGGCTTAGATGAAATATCTAAGTAGCCATTATGCATAATTATGTTATGGTTAAGGAAAGATATTTACAGAATAATAAATTAATTGCATGAACATGTAAACAAAACAGAATGTGCCTTGATTCTATCAAGTGACCATAAAACCTCATAAAAAGAGCAGAGTGAAAAATTACCAGTTTTAGTTGATAAAAATATAGTTTAGAAGGAAATATGTCTGCATAGTTAAAATATACTGCTACATATGTCTCTAGTATGTTTTAAGACCCATTTTTATGTATAATTTTTGTTTCCTTGTATTATTATATCTGTTTTTGCTTTATAATTACCTAAATATTGGAATTAGAAGGCCAGTCTTGACTAGGTGTCAGAGAGAGCACCCAAGAGAATGCTGAACATACACTCCGTCTTGAGAAAGCATATAGCTTATTGGAAAAGGAAAGAAAGAGAAGTGAAGCTTCCAATTACAAGTCAGAAGTAGGCAAATATTTATGACTGTATAGTTTTCCTTTTAATTCAACAGAGACTGAAAGAGAAACGTGTACTCCTGTGTGTGTATTTATTTATTAAATTTAAATATGTAGCCAGACATGGCATAGGTATATTGGATATTCTAATGGATTTTACAAATAAAAATTCTGTTAATTAATTTTTAATTTCATATAAAATCAAGAGTTCAGTGTAGGCAGATGGTATACTCACTTCAGAAGCTAAAAGAATTCAAAAAGAGGGCATGGCTATGGCTCTGTCCGGCAAGGGTTTCACAAGCACAAGGCCCTGAGTAGGGGCCTCATCCCTAGCACTCTTATCACTACAGTTTGCAACTCCAGGGCTGGGAAGTTGGAAGTGAGGTCTCTAGAGCTCATTGGCTCACCAGCTTCTTACGTTCAGCATTTCTGCTTCTCTTTTCTTCATGGTTTAGTGTACCACATGTACGTGTAAATATCTTTCCTTAACCATAACATTATTCCTATTTGTTTGCTAGATTCTGAGAGAGAAAATGTGATTTCTTTCTTTCTGAGATTGTGTGACTTTGCTTAATTCTATCACACACACACAAAATATTGTAAAAGATTTTGACCCAGATGACTTCTGTCAGCTGTATAGTTTGAGTATGAATGTAGTAGGGAAGTACCTAGCAACCAAAAGAGGAGAGGTTGTTTGTCTTAACAACTGAAATTTTAGTGATATTGTGTGAAGTGAGGTTAACAAGGGTATTTTGCTTTCAGCTTTTTTTTGTTTTTAATTCCTTCCCAGTCCTTAGTACTAAAAAGCTCCAAACCAGGAAAGGGGAGAAGAATGTAATTATGCAAATAAATTAAGTGTTCCATGCTTTGCTACAATTCATATGCACATTTAATTCTCACAGTAGCTCGAAGTATTTCAATTTTCTGTAAAGGCAATGGAGGTTTTTTCCAGAGGTGTTATGAAGCTTACAAATAGTCACATGGTCAGTTTATAAAAGGTAGGGCTAGGTTGTTCATCTTGCTTATTGGTTTATTCTGTATACTTTAAAAGTTCCTTATTGGGGCTGGTGAGATGGCTCAGCGGGTAAGAGCACCCGATAAGTTCAAATCCCAGCATCCACATGGTGGCTCACAACCATCCATAACGAGTTCTGGCGTCCTCTTCTGGAATGTCTGAGGACAGCTACAGTGTACTTACACATAATAAATAAAATAGATCTTTTTTTTAAAAAGTTCCTTATTTAATTGTAATACATTCATTTATTTAAAAAGAAAGTAAGACAGTTTTCCTTTTTTTCTTAAAAAAAAAAATGATGAAACTTTACCTGAATCTTTTATTTAAGGATGAACGTGAAGCCAGAGAAAATGTGAAGAGAGAGCAAGATGAGGCCTATCGCCTTTCCCTTGAAGCCGACAGGGCAAAGGTAGGTTTGGTCAAGCAACTGAATTCTAAATGGTTTTTGGTTGTCCAAATGTCCCCCCCCCCCGACCCCAATGTCTCTATTCTGGGTTGGCCTTTAATTTGCTATATAGCCAAGAATGAATGTGCTTCTGATCTTCCTGCTGCTGCCTCCAGAGTGCTAGGATCTAGTGTCACCATGCTTAGTTCGTGTTTTGTGGTGTTGGTTTTATTTCTATTCTTATTCCAGAAAAAAAGAAAAAGAAAAAAAAAACAAAAAACATTGCTATTACCACACTGCCATGTAGATTATGTTGAATAAACCCTTTAGATATAACTTCTTTTTTTTTCCTGTGTCCCAGTAGAAGCAACCCATTTGAATCCTATAATACAATAAAAATAATAAAGTTCCTCATAGCAGAATTCAGTACTCTGTTAAACATTTATCATAATCCTATATGAGCTTGATTCCTTTGTTTTATTATTTTTATATAAATGTTTATTGAATATTTACTCCTTATTCATTGTATCAACAGAGAGAAGCTCATGAGAGAGAGATGGCAGAACAGTTTCGTTTGGAGCAGATTCGCAAAGAGCAAGAAGAGGAACGCGAGGTAGGGCATAATTTAAGAAAGGAATGTTCTTGGACTTGCTAGTAAGGCTATTAATATTTTTACAACACAATTGTGCTTTTCCTGGGCTCATGTTGGTATTAGAGACCAAACCTATCTTCAGAAGATTTATCCCTGATCTTATACAAAACTAGTGTAGAACTCTTATAAAAAACTTGATAAAGTATTAGATTCCTAGTTTTCTCTTATTTTTGTTTTTATCCCCTATTTGTTGCCTTAAATAGGCACTTCCAATCATTCTTATTGTCTTACACTGAGAATATACAATCTATATTTCTATCTTTTCCCTAAACTTTACCTATCAAAAATATAGTGTTGCCTCTACAGTGTCTTGCATTGAGCCCCTAGTTTGTTCAGCTGATAATTTCCTTTTGAGTTTATGTCTATATCAGTATAGAGAAAAATTATACTCACTGTGTTTTTTATACTATGTACCTTGTGGTTGCTTTGAATATGCTTATTTAGTAAACAAGCCACAAGTTAAAGAGTTATCTTCATAGGTAAGAAAAATGAATGTCAGTAAGTCATGTGTAGAAATAGAAACAGCTGAGCTTCTCACCTAGATCTTCATGACTATAAAGCTTATGCCCTTCCCCATACTCCATTCCAGTCTAAGACCATGTACCATTGTATGTGTCTAGAGTAGTCATATATGTAGGAATTTTCTAGACTTTATATCCACAAGATTTATCCACTATTCTTTGAAGCTCTTTCAAGGAATGGTGTTTAAAGGGCTGAGATGACTTAGCAAGTAAAGACACATGCCCCCAAGCCTGACTACCAGGATTTGGTCATTAGGCCCTAAATGTTGGAAATAGAGAACTGACTCCTACAAGTTGTCCTCTGACCTCCACACATGAGCCATACACACACACACACACACTATATTGATCAATTAATGTAATAAGTAAATATAGTTTTAATTTTTTTTTTTTTTTTGGTTTTTTTGAGACAGGGTTTCTCTGTGTAGCCCTGGCTGTCCTGGAACTCACTTTGTAGACCAGGCTGGCCTCGAACTCAGAAATCCGCCTGCCTCTGCCTCCCCAGTGCTGGGATTAAAGGCGTGCGCCACCACGCCCGGCTCAGTTTTAAATTTTTTTAAGGAAATACAATTTTAAAACTTGAGAGATTCCTGCTCTTTTATGCCCTCTTTCACAGTGCTCCCCACCCCCATATTTGGCCTTGTTTTGTTAATCATTTGTTTGTTTTTGAGACAGTCATTACATAAGCTGGAACAGATAATATAAACCAGGCTGGTCTTGAACTCAGAGATCAACCTGCTTCTGCCTTTTTAAGTACTGAGATTACAGGTGTGAGACACTATGCCCTCTCTCTTTCCTTAATAGGATATCTTTAACCATACCAGCTTGGTCAAATGTCAAGACTATACAATTTGGTCTGGAGAAATGACTCAGTGGTTAAGAGCCCTGGCTACTTACTCTACCAGAGGGTCTAGGGAATACAGCACCCTCTTCTGACTTCTGTAGACACAGAGCACATACACATGTAGTGGACAGACATAAATGGAAACATAACACTCACATAAAATAAAAATATTTTTAAAAGAATTTTAAGTACACAAAAATTCACTGCATGTGTATTGATACTTTCTTCAAATAATTTACATAAGTTATCCTGGGCTAAAATTTTATTTTTTAACTATTTATAAGGCAAAGACTGCACATATAGGTAAATATCCCCAAACAAGAAGCCTCTGAAATCTGAAGTACCTTGGCCCCAAGCATTTCATATCGGAGACAATTCTCCCTGTGTATTTATTCCAGCTGTTAACACATAACAAGGTAGGAATCCCTGTAACATTGCAGCTCGTCATTTCTTGTACCTTTCCATTGATATTTTCCCACAAAATAAAAGTTTGGCAATAGTGTTTTCTCACACATTCCTTACCAAATTGTTTTTTGTAAGTCCTATCCTTAAAAACTAGTTGTTTTTCTTTGTTTTTATTTTAGCCTTACCTTAATTTTCTGTTGTTTTCATGGAATACCTGCTAACATATTTCAGCACACGAGTTTATCAGTCTTGTTTTAGGTCAGTCATTAAATTAGTTGCTTATGTAACTTATGCTGTTATATAACTTACTATGTTTAAATGTAAGACATAGTTCAGTCCTCAAGAAGCTCTTTACCTTGTGCAAGAGATGGACAAATATAAAATAAACAGGTAAAGATAATAATGTACATTATAAAAATCATTAAAGCAGTAGAATGGTGAAAATGTGTGGAGAAAGGAGGTGGCTTCTGTAGGTAGAAAGAGACAAAGACTTAAGAGGGCAGGGTGACTGGGTACCCAACATTACATGAAGCGGAATGGCAGTTTGATTGGATTAATCATTAGATGGAAAGCCAGGGGAAAGGCTTTAGATGTGAATACATAGAGAAAGGCACAGAATTTACTAAAGAACAGTACCTGGACATACTTAGAGAATGGTTCACTTATTAAAGCTATGCTTGAAAGAGCCACATTTTAGAGAATTATTGATGGGAAAGAACACAAAGTTACTCACTTTTACTCGGTTTTTTTTCCAAAGTTATGCTTTTTCTTGTCTACCCAAAATTGTTTCCTTTTAAGCTTTGATGCCTTCTAGAGTAGGAAAAAAATTAAGTAATATTGATAGCAAGAAAACAGAAATTATGTCAAGTAATAGTGGCACTCACCTTTAATCCCAGCCCTTGGGAGGCAAAGGCATGTGGATCTCTCTTCTCTGTGAGTTTGAGGCCAGACTGGTTCACATAGTGAGTTTCCAGCATAGCCAGGGCTGCACAAAGAAACCCTGTCTCAAAAAATAAAATAAAATAAAATAAAATAAAATAAAATAAAATGAGGGGAGGGAGAAAGGAAAGAAGCAGAAATTATATTAGTAGAAGGCTTGACGGGTTCTCTTCATTTTAATTGCTAGCCCATCATGTTCACTTTCATCGCTAATATGTATCACAATTTTCATCTGTCTAAAAATCCTAAAACTGATTTCACCCTTCCCACCCAAACCTGCTTCCTGTACCTTCCCTGCCTTAATAAATGGAAAATATATCTAGTAGTATGAGTGCAAACCTTAGTATCATGCATGACTTTTTTCTTTCACATCCATATTTAATGATTATGTTGTATTTTAACCTACTTTAAAAACATTTACAAAACTCAAATGTTTCTCTACTAACTGCTACTACAAACTTACCCAAAGGCCACCTGACCTGAGCCCATGATTCTATTGTAACCTTCCACATGGTCTTAATGAATCCTTTTGCAATTATTTCATCATGCTTCCTAAATTAACTTCAACCTCAAAATAAAAACTAACAGCTTACATTGACCTCAGTTAAATCTCTGTAGAATTTCACCTCAAAACTGACAAACTTCCTAAAAATGTATATGAAGAAGACTAGAAATGGAAAGGTTGAGACAATGATGAAAAAGGAACAAGATTGGAGGATACCCTCAGAGTTTAAGACTTCATAGAGTCATTAAAGGTCTCCTTAGTAGTGACACCAAAGTTATGATCCATAAAATAAGTCATGGGGCTGGAGAGATGACTTAGTCGTTAAGAGCACACTATGCTATTCTAGAAGACTCGATTTCAGTTCCCAGGACCCATGGTAGGCAGTTCTCAACTACCTGTTAAGTCCAGCTTGCAGAGGATCTGATGCCCTCTTCTGGCCTCTGTGAGCAGCTACAGTCACATGCACATACCTGAACAGACAAAAGCATAAACTTTTTTTTTTTTTTTAATCTTTACAGAAACTCTAAGAAGACTGCATCAAAATTAAGATTTCTATGCATTAGGGATATAGATCAGTGATAAGGTGTTTGCCTCACAAATACAAAGTCATATATATATGACAGGCTTATTGTCAGTAAATTATATCATAATTTCAAAGTAAGGGAAAATACATTAAGTGGCCTTTTCAAGCTGAATACATTGTAAATACACCCTTTATTTCCTCGCTAACTTGTGTCCCCTCTTACTCATTCTGTTCTAGTCACATTGCCAGCTGTGCCGTTCTTTACACTCCAGTCCCAGGGCCTGGATGGTCTCCATGACTCCTGCCTGTAATACTTTGTGGCCTAGCTTTTCTCCCTGTGGCTCACAGTGTTGGAGTATTCTTTCATTCTTCCAGCGTTCCCACTCTCCATATGCGATGTGTAATTATGAGGAGACATATCCTTCATGCATTTTATTGCCATGGCCTTTTTTAAACCCAAGTAGAATATTAATATACATTTCAGCAGAATTTTTTTGTGCTTTTTTTTTCTGTGTTCTTTTCCTATCATCTAAAACAGTGCTTAATACAGGAAAATAATCAGGAAGAATTCATGGAATTGATAATAGCTTTAGACTGTTTTACATTGTAAATTGTTAGTTGCTACATACTAACCGATAGAAGCCTAGAGTGTAATGTACACATTTTTTTTAAACATGTGTGTGTTCATATGTATTAAGTCAGTTTTTGGTAAAAGAATATATTTTTCTGTTTTATGTTTGTTTGTTGAGATGGGGGTTTTCTGTGTAGCCCTGGCTGTCCTGGGACTCACTCTGTAGACCAAGCTGGCCTCGAACTCAGAAATCCACCTGCCTCTGCCTCCCAAGTGCGGGGATTAAAGGTATGCATAACCATCGCCTGCCTATTTTCTGTTTCTTAAAAAAAAAAAAAATGTATAGAAACAGCCTTCTGTGAGGATCTGTTCTCAGTGCCTAATTTCACTTTATATAATGCCCGTGTCTCATTGTTCAGATGGAATGCTTTAAGTAAGATGATATTTTTAACTCAGAAGGCTCAGAAGATTTTGTCACAAACCTAAAATAATGCAAATAAAAAACTATACTTGAACAAACCAAATGAAGGTTAACAGTGCTGTTTACAATGACTGTTTGAGTTTAGATGTCCTTTGTGTCATTGTTATAAAACATGTTTGCTTACACAAGTCCTTTACATTTAGTCTATTTGAGACTGGACTACTGCTGTATTTTTGTTCCTTTTGCCAGTAAAACTTAGTTATTCAGACCCAATGCAGTAGTCTCTTCTTGGTTTCCCTAGTATTTCTTCATTGGCTTCCCTAGTGCTCCACTAGTATGGAATACAAGGTTTACTTTCATCCTGCAGAAAACCCATGGAGACTTGCTTACATTGAGGAGCAGATATTGTCTGCAAAATGAATAGACTAATGGGCTACTGTTGTTTATTCTCCTCTAGTATAATCACTTGCATTCAGATAATAATGTAGCATCTGTTACTGCATGGGGAAATGTCAAAGTAGAAATACAGCAGGCAGGTGCATTAAAGAGAAAGTAGGAGGAAACCAGGAGACAGGGAATCAGTTCTCATTTGAAGTATGAAAAGGGAGTATTGTAAGAACAGTGGTAGCAGTCCTCAGTTGTCCACAGTATTACGTTCACCATGAGGTGCTCGCCAACGACTAAGTGCTGACCAGGTATCAGCTCTAAGGACTTAATTAATATTTTCCTTATTTATATTTCAAATGCTATCCCAAAAGTTCCCTCTCCCCTCCCTCCACCCTGCTCCCCTACTCACCCACTCCCACTTCTTGGCCCTGGCATTCTCCTGTACTGGGGCATATAAAGTTTGTAAGACTAAGGGGCCTCTCTTCCCAATGATGGCCGACTAGGCCATCTTCTGCTACATATGCAGCTAGAGTCATGAGCTCTGGGGGTACTGGTTAGTTCATATTGTTGTTCCACCTATAGGGTTGTAGACCCCTTCAGCTCCTTGGCTAATTTCTCTAGCTCCTCCATTGGGGGCCCTGTGTTCCATCCTATAAATGAATGTGAGCATCCCCGTCTGTATTTGCCAGGCACTGGCATAGCCTCACTCGAGATAATTCTATCAGCAAAATCTTGCTAGCATATGCACTAGTGTCTGGGTTTGGTGGCTGATATGGAATGGATCCCCGGGTGGGGTAGTCTCTGGATGGTCCATCCTTTCATCTTAGCTTCAATCTTTGTCTCTTTAACTCCTTTCATGGGTATTTTTTTCTCTATTCTAAGAAGGAATGAAATCTCCACACTTTGGTCTTCTTCATTTTCTTGTCTTTTGCAAATTGTATCTTTGGTATTCTAAGTTTCTGGGCTAATATCCACTTATCAGTGAGTGCATACCCAATGACTTCTTTTGTGATTGGGTTACCTCACTAAGGATGATATCCTCCAGATACATCCATTTGTCTAAGAATTTCATAAATTCATTGTTTTTAATAGCTGAGTAGTACTCCATTGTGTAAATGTACCACATCTATTCCTCTGTTGAGGGACATCTGGGTTCTTTCCAGCTTCTGGCTATTATAAATAAGCTGCTATGAACATAGTGGAGCATGTGTTCTTATTACCACTTGGAACATCTTCTGGGTATATGCCCAGTAGATGTATTGCTGGATCTTCCAGTAGTACTATGTCCAATTTTCTGAGGAACCTCCAGACTGATTTCCAGAGTGCTTGTACCAGCTTGCAATCCCACCAGCAATGGAGGAGTGTTCCTCTTTCTCCACCTCCTCGCCAGCATCTGCTGTCACCTGAATTTTTTATCTTAGCCATTCTGACTGGAGTGAGGTGGAATCTCAAGGTTGTTTGCATTTCCCTGATGATTAAGGATACTGCTGTGTTTTGTGTAAGGACTTTGAGAGGAAGATGTTGTGTGTTTGGGAATCAAACTCAGGTCTTTGTATATGGTAGGCAAGTGTTCAACCACTAAGCTACACCTTTTCTCTTACTTACATGAGTGATTCGAAAGGCTGTTCTTGCCTAATAGCCAGTATTTCATTCTCTCTGTCATAACTAGAGAGCCTATATTCCTAATGATGCTAAAGCTTTTTTCATGTAGTTATTTGTTTAGGTGGCACATTTGGAAGTCAGAAGATAATTTATAGAAGTCAGTATTCTTCTTCTACCATGTAGGTTCCAGGGATTGAACTCAGATCACAGAGCTTGGTGTCATCAAATATCTTTACCTACTGAGCCATCTCACTGGCTCAGGTTAATATTTTTTAAAACTGTCTCTTTGAAATCAGGATAGTGATGGATTTTGAAGACAGGGAGCCCCTACGTAAAGAGCACAATCTAGGGCACTTGATTAGGTACAAGTTTTATAGGTATGTTGATGTTCTGAAATTTTATCAAATATACAATATTTAGGCGCTTTTTCTTATGTTTGCTACTTTAATAAAAATTTAAGCAATTCTAAATTCATGGCTACACAAAAATATGAAGTTTAATATAATACCAGTTTACATATAAAACTTTTCTAAAGATATGCATAAAATTAATAGAGATTATTTAGGGTGAGGAAAAGCCTTAGAGATAGTAACAGCTACACAAGATTGTGAATGTACTTAATGCCACTAAAGTATATCTGTAAACACAGTTTATATGGGGCTGGAAGGGTGCTCAGCAAGTACAGGTGCTTGCCATCAAGCTTCACGACAACACATATGGTGGAGAGAATGGATTCCTGCAAGTTGTCCTCTGGCATCCACATATTTACCATAGCACTCAGGTACCCACACACATACATATGTAACACACAAAATAAATACATAATTTTTAAGTTGAAATGTTTGTAATTAAAAGATATAAGCACTCATGTGTCTTCATTATTTTTTGATTTTTTAATTTTTTTTCTACTTTCTTCCCCACCCATTCTTCGTAAGTCCATCTATGCTACTTTTAATGCCTAATTTTATCTTCCTAGGCCATCAGACTCTCCTTAGAACAAGCCCTGCCTCCAGAGCCAGAGGAAGAAAATGCTGAGCCTGTTAGCAAACTTCGGATTCGAACCCCCAGTGGCGAGTTCCTGGAACGGCGTTTCCTGGCCAGCAATAAGCTCCAGATTGTCTTTGATTTCGTGGCTTCCAAGGGATTTCCATGGGATGAATTCAAGTTACTGAGCACCTTTCCTAGGAGAGACGTAAGTTCCCTTCCTGTCTCAAAGAATGCTTTCAGCTCATGGGCGCCAGAAAGAGGAAGCCATGAAAAACTGAGTGGTGTGGGCCACTGTAAAATTCCCACAAGTCCTTCTCGGTTTCCCTCCTTGGCTTACGGAGGTTGGGTTTCCCAGGCCAGCAGATATGTCCAGAAACCTATGTTAAAAATTAGATCTTAGGTCTTTCTTCTGTCACTACTCTCTAGATATATAACTAGCCTAACAGGCTTTTGTCTTTGTATACCTCAGGGTATGCTAAGAATTGTGTTTAACAGCTTAATTATTGGAATAGAGTCAACACAATTATAGTTTCAGAGTACATTATGTTAAGCTAAGATTTCTCTGTGATCTGATAGTATTACTAACTTTGAGGATGAATGTCTATAGTCATAGTGTGTATTACAGCAAGATAGTTAATAATTTTATACTATTCTGGGGTAAATTAGAAATGTACAGATAGATTCACTGATGATTAAGTGCTTGTGTACAGAAAATGTTGCCTATCATCTCCGTGGAGGAAACTGACAGGCTGTGTATTTAATCCTTTGCTATATACCATATTTATTAGCAACTTAAATACTGAAACTATGGACAGAGTATTATTTTATGGATATTTTATGAAAATATATAGAGGTTCATACCTCTATGTTGAATTAAGGGAAATATATACTAGCAATGTATTATGACTGCCAACAGAAAAGATAGTTGCATTTTTAGATGTGTGAGCCCAGCTAACTAAATGGTCCTTTTCAACTCTGCCTTCACTAAAATAGTTTAACCCTGAGAGAATTCTTAAGCTTCAAGCTCAAACAGGAGTCTAAAACGGGAAGAGCCGGTCTAGAGTCCAGGGCTAATAAGGAGACTAGAGATCATGTCTTTTGAGGAAATGTTCTCTGGAAAAAGAAAGACCTTGGGAGACACTGAGACTGTCTCCAGCTTCTAAAGGCTTGCCGTGACAAAGATTCTTACTTTTTTTAAGAGTTGATGTACAGACCCAGGACCAGTGAGTTCAAAGAGGGAGTGTTCAGCAGACTCATTTTCTGCCTCACCAGTTGAGGGTCTCTGTACTCACCATCTACTGCAGAAATGAAGCTGCTCTGATAAAGGCAGAATCTGTGGGCCACACAACCAAGAGTGCACGGGCAGCACAAACTGGACTTGATGCCTTTAGGCAGGCGGTGGTAGACAGGAAGGGGAAGGGGAGGAGTGAATATAATAAAAAATATATCATGTGTAATTCTTAGAGAATTAATTTAATAAAGGAAGTTAAAGGAGGCAGATTTGGCCTCATTTAAGGAAGCATTTTCTAGGAAAAATTTATCTCATGGCTGAAGTATTGATTTTTCCTATCTTTAGAAATAGCAAGGCCTGCTAAGTGGTGGTGGCAAGTGCCTTTAATCCCAGCACTAGGGAGACAGAGGCAGGGTGATAACCAAGTTTAAAGTCACTCTGGTCTGTAGAGTGAGTTCTAGAACATCCAGGACTACATGGAAGAAATCCTATCTTGAAAAACCAAAAAAGAAAAGAAAAGAAAAGAAAAAGAAAAAGAGCAAAAACTACTCTTTTGACCAATGTCCCTGCTTTACGCCAAATGTGGAATGAGACTTGTTCAGTTCTCAACTTGTATCAACTAAGATACATAGCAAATCTTATTTTTTTTATTCTCAAGTGACTTTATTTAACATATCTGAATCAAGAGTTTGGCCAGGGCTTATTGTCCAAATCCTTCACATTACTAGTCAGTTTTGCAGAATAGAATCAGAAACCAATGGTGTATTTTTAGCTGACTACCAGGCTATAAATCTTCTGTGGATAAGGTGAAGAGCCTGCCTTTTATGTCTAATAAGCTCAGGAAACTAGAATGAATATTAAGTGGTAGTCATCAGTCCTCCCTTCTCTCACGGCTCCCAACTACTACTTCGAGCTCTTTTCCTTCATTTATGATAGACATAAACATGCCTGCATATGTTATACCACACAGCCAGATGTTGGTGAAGAAGCTACTGTCAAAGGTTTCAAGATCATAGTGAGTTTTGAACTCACTATGTAGCTCTGCCTCTCCTGAAACTCATTCTATATACCAGGCTGGCCTTGAACTCACAGAGATCCACTTGCTTCTGCCTCTCAAGTGCTAGGATTAAAGGTGTGAGCCACTACACCCAACTGGAATTAATTTTCAAAGTTAATTTTGGCAGGATTTGAGATTTATTCATTTTTATCATGAGTATGGTTGTTTTACCTGCATACATATGTCTGCACCACATGCATGCAGTGCCCACTGGGGCCTGAAGAGGGAATTGGATCAGTGAACACCAGATGAGTGCTGGGAATTGAACCCTTGTCAAGTGTCCTTAACTGCCAAACCATCTCTTCAGCTGCTGAAAGGATTTATTTTTTAAAAGATACTAAATTTTCTCTTTAGCAGTAACCACTTCTTCCCACAAGACTGAAATGTTACTGTTGAAAAGAAGCAGGGGATTCATTGGCCTACATGCCTTGAACTTCCTGTCCAAGGCTTTGAGTACTGAAAGTGCAGGCTGTTGTTAATGTGGGACAGCTTGAAGTGGGGCTTAGTCTTAACAAAAAATATACTCCTAACCTAACTCCTAACACACTTGTTTTTCATTATCAAAGAAGGCTATTCAGTGATTTTTCTTCTCAGTGTCTCTCTTAAACCTTATTTTGTTTCAGACTCAACTCCTTATTACAAGACCAATTTTTTTCAGGTTTGGCCCAGTTTCTTAGGGAAAATATTTGACCTAGAGACACTTAGTCAACCTGAAATTAGCTGCCAATTTCCAAAGCCCTGCTGTCCATGTCTTTTCTTGCTTAAGATTCTGAAGTAGTTTCTGCTACCCTAGTACAGTACAAGTCCCCTTGGAGAAGTTGGAAACTTCGCAGTCTAGTCCTTTACTACATTTCCAACCTGGCTTCCATCAACAGGAGATAGGAGATTGCTTATGATTTACCCAAAGCACAGACACTCTTGTGCCTCTATGCTTTATATACTCTCTTAACTGCCCTTTCAATATTTGCCCTCTCCTTACCTATTTGAAGTCAGGTTTTAATGCCAAACTCAAACATCAACCTCTGCGAAGCCCTTCTTCTCCCAAGCTATCTACTATTGCAGCTTATGCATCCTTTCCTTAATAGTACTTGCCATGTTCAATAATGACTTATAGTGACAGTCCAAATCATAGCCACATCCCTCTCTGCTACAGTTCTTACCATGGTGCCTCAGAAGTGAACTTTTGGTAACTGTTGTCAAATGTTGATAACCTCAGGCTCTCCTAAATCTCTTGTTCCTTAGTGAGCTAGAAAGACTATTCCAATTCACAACAGATGCCCTAGGCCCACCCAGATTCCAATCCTAAACCCAGAAAGTCCAGGACTCTAGGCCTCTAGAGTCGTAGATGGGCTGACAGTTAATGGCACTTCATCCCTCCCTGAATGCTCTTTCAAGTCGAATGACTAGTGTTTTTACAAAGCTCTCTGTAATAGCCATCTGAGTCTACAAGGATTAGGATCTAATTTGTAAAAGTCATCTCAAATTACAGCCAAACTAAAGACTGTTAAAAAGCACATCTTAAGTCCTTGCCTCTTTAATAACAAATAATATAAGACTTAACTATAGGAGTCTTATTGTGTCTTGAGCCTTTTTCCACAAAGCAAAGGCTGGTTTCTCACCAAAGGATCTATTAAATGCTCTTCTGTGCCCCTGTCTCCCCCAACAATGAAAACATTACATCATATTAAGATTTCCCAGCTGTCCCACTATTTGCTGAATGTCTGCTGGCTATTATACTTCACTGAACTGAGCACTGTGGGATAACCAGAGTAGCAGCAGGCACAGGCCTTCCCCAGAAAAGCTGATTGTCAAAATGGTTTTAGAGTGGGTTTTGTTTGCATTTTGTTAGTAAAAGTCACCAGGAGAGAGAATAGTATTTCTTTCCAGAGCTGGAGTCAGTATGCTATACCATTAGTGGCACAGACTGCACTGACCCATTTGCCTCTTTCTGGGCATTGTCCTGTGAGTGAGTCCTAAAAGATGAGTAAGTTCCCCTTTGCATCTGTCCTAGCCCAGAGTCTTTCCTAGACTTCCTTTCTCATGCTGTATGGTGTAAGGTTGTCAGTAACACGCAGCCTTCCTTTTCTGTCCCACTTAGCTTCTTCCCATTCTTCCTTTCTTGCTTTCTTTCCTTCCTTCCAGTTCTCCTTTCAGTTTCAATTTTACATTTGCCATTTCCTCCCCTTTCTATTTTTCCTTATTGCTTTATCCCTCATCTCTTGGCTCTCCTGCCTTCTCTGTTTTTCTTCTATTGTCAACTCCTATTCTACCAACAAGTAAGAGGCTATTTTCTATTTTTACAGTAATTAGAAGAGGGTTCTAGAAAAGGAGGTTGAGGAATGACGAGCTCTAGGGACCTATGTCCCACTTGCTGTAAAAGACAAAATTACAACAAACTTTCTTATAAATGTAAGTAGCTTTTGTGGCTCATAAATCTGCAGAGACTCTATTCTATAAAACAGAATGTAAGCTTCCACTGAACATTAACAGAACTGCAGGTTTTAGAAAGTGGGAATGGGGAAGCAGGATAATTAGGAGGGAGGGTCAAGAAACTGCTTAACTGGGTTACTTTTTTTGTCAGGATTAAAGCAGAGTAGATCCCTTATCCTGACTCACTAGGTTGGGATGCAGGGAAAGCATCTGTTTGGGGATCTTTTTGTCTCCTTAAAGATCAGTTTGATTGTGGGTCATGTAGCATGAGTAAGGTGCTTTCATTTGTTGTGCTCTACAGGAGCTTAGTCCAGAGCAGTGGCCTCCAGTAACTTGGCTTAGCAGTTTTGTTTAACAGTTACCATCTTCTATTCAGCCCTCTCCTCCGTAAGAATATGACAAATGCTTTAGGACATTAACACTACTCTCAGTTATGGCCCTTGGCATTTCTCTTCTCAACATGTACTCACACGTTTCTTTGAATGAATTTTTGTCATCTCATTCCAAGATCGACCATTTGCTGTGAGGTGGACGGCTACATGTAAACCTTTAAAACGTTAGAGAGGATACAGTATGCCAGTTGTGTGACTATATGGAAAATAATACCAAAAACTATGCACCTTACCAAAAGGCCCCATGAATCAAACCAAACAGAACTGAATAGATTAAAGATTGAGCTGGATGAAGAGTATAGTCATATTTTAATCGAGTACTTTTTAATTAATTCTGTATAACGGGATGAGCAGTAAGAACTGGCAGATTCCTCCTTATTCATAATTCTACTGTCTGGCAACTCAGGACTGTGTTAAATCAGAGGACATATAAGAGTGAAAGAGTCCACTGTGAGGCTCTATAAAATAGAGACCTACAGTGCACAACCAAATTCATTACATTAGGGATTTTGCTGAAGCTACTCTCTATGTGCACTAAAAGTAAAAGATTCCTTAAGTCATGCAAAGATTTGCATTTAGCATAATAGACCTAACACTCTGTCACATTACCTGCAGATACTAATGATAATGAAATTATAATTACAGAATTATTCTGCCAAGCAAGGAAAGTTACCTCACTATGATGAGCAATCATTCTGACGTCTGAGTAAACTCACAGCATGAGGCTATCAATGTCTTTTGTTTTGCAGTTTGAGTACCTCTCCTTATAGATGAGTAGTTTGCTGGACTCTCTTTTTATCCCACTCAACAGGCAAGAGTCTTGTACTTTGAAATGTATTCAAGTTTCTCAACTCACCTTTTAGAGCTTCAAGAATACTGCAATTCTTGCCTTAAAGAGTTATAGCCAGATGTTGGAGGAAACTAGAATAAATCAGCATCCAGTCCAGGATGTAGGCAGATAATAAAAACTCAAAAAACAAGTAGCAGTGAAGTATAAGTTCCTTCTGAAATGTACTGTTTTCTCACCTCCATCACCCCTACCTCCCACATGCACCTGAGATATTCAAAGTAAGACTAATTCGTTTGCAAAATAAGTCTAGTCTCATCCAACTTGACCTGAGCATTTACATAAGCACTGAAATAGCATTTGGCCACATAGGCTTTTATTTCCTTTCTTGAGATGTTTCAAGTATTATTTATTTTATGTGTATGAGTACCATGTGCATGCCTGATGCCCCTGGAGTCTAAAAGAGAGCATCAGATCCCTGGAACTGAGTTACAGATGGTTGTAAACCACTTTGCAGGTACTAGGAATTGGACCTAGGTCCCCTGGAAGAACAGCCAGTACTCTTTTTGTTTTGTTTTGTTTTGTTTTTGTTTTTTCGAGACAGGGTTTCTCTGTGTAGCACTGGCTGTCCTGGAACTCACTTTATAGACCAGGCTGACCTTGAACTCAGAAATCTGCCTGCCTCTGCCTCCCAAGTGCTGGGATTAAAGGCGTGCACCACCACGCCCGGCTCCAACCAGAACTCTTAAAGGCTGAGCCATCTATCCAGCTCCCTTTGCTGAAATTCTTGAGTCTTGAGCAGGTTTTTAAAACTGGCAAATCAAATCAAAACACATTTTTGTGTTTTGTGTACTGTGCCTATAGATATATTCCATCAGAGTCTCAAATACAATGTTTTAGTCAAAGCTTGATAACATAACCAGTATATCCAGTTGTATATCCAGTTGTATCCTGTGATAAAAAAGGAGCAGTTTTTGATTAAACTTATATTTCACTAAAAGTACTCTCAAGTGGTTTCTGAATTTTGAGGGATCAGGTAGAGGAGAAAGCAAATACTTCCATTTCTTTCACAAAGGTGTTGTTTGTTTGTTTGTTTGTTTGTTTGTTTTTACACAAATTTGCTATAGTTTTAGATAGCTTAAGAAGAAGAATATTTTCTTAAATGTAGAAAACAGAGCTAGGGAAGTAGCCTAGTTAGTTAAAGTGGCCTAGTTGTCCTGCAAGCCAGAGGATCTGAATTCAGTCCCTAGAACCCATACAAAAATAGCCAGGCATGGTAGCACCTGCTTATAATCCTATAGATGGACCCCTGGGCTTCCTGTGTGGGCCTTGCCTACTGAGCAAGCTCTAAGCCAGTGACAGAGCCTGTCTCTGAAAACAAGGTAAATAGTTCCTGAAGAACTGTGCTGGGTTTGTCAACGTGATATAAGCTTGAGTCATCTAGAAAGAGGGAAGATCAGTTAAGGAACTGATCAGACTGACCTGTTGTAGGCAAGCATTTCCTAAATAATGTTTGATGTGGGGAGAGCCCAGCTCAGTGTGGGTAAATCAGCTCAGGGCAGCTGGTTCTAGGTTGTGAAGAAAAGCAAGCTAAGCAGGCAAGGAGAGCAGGCCTGTAAGCAACATGCCTCCGTGGCTTCTGCTCAGTCCCTGCCTTGAATTCTTGCCCTGTGTCTTAGTCAGGGCTTCTATTCCTGCACAAACATCATGACCAAGAAGCAAGTTGAGGAGGAAAGGGTTTATTCAGCTTACACTTCCATGTTGCTGTTCATCACCAAAGGAGGTCAGGACTGGAACTCAAGCAGGTCAGGAAGCAGGAGCTGATGCAGAGGCCATGGAGGGATGTTCTTTACTGGCTTGCTTCCCCTGGCTTGCTCAGCCTGCTCTCTTATAGAACCCAAGACTACCAGCCCAGGGATGGTACCACCCACAAGGGGCCCTCCCCCCTTGATCACTAATGGAGAAAATGCCTTACAGCTGGATCTCATGGAGGCATTGCCTCACCTAAAGCTCCTTTCTCTGTGATAACTCCAGCTTGTGTCAAGTTGACATATAAAACGAGCCAATACACCCTGATTTTCCTTCATTATGAACTGTAAGCTATCAGATGAAGTAAACCCTTTCCTCTCCAAGTTGCTTTGGTTGTAGAATTTAATCACAATACCAGGAAATCAAACTAGGACAGGAACCAAGGTTGCCCTCTGCCCCTCCCCACAAAGGTCATATATACATGCACAAAAACAAAAGTCTAGAAAACAATGGGTTGGGGTTTTTTTGTTTTGTTTTTAAAGATAGATTTATTTATTTATTTATTTATTACATATAAGTACACTGTAGCTGTCTTCAGACACTCCAGAAGAGTGTCAGATCTCATTAAGGATAGTTGTGAGCCACCATGTGGTTGCTGGGATTTTAACTCAGTATCTTCGGAAGAGCAGTCAGTGCTCTTACCAGCTGAGCCATCTCTCCAGCCCAGAAAACAGTGTTTTTTTAAAGGTAGTGTTTCAAGATTTTTTTTAAGGCTGTAAAAACCCTTAGCTCTATGTCAGTTCACTAAGTCTTATATAGCTATTGTGTTCTGCTTGGTGTTTAGAACTTTCATACACCTCAGTTTCTTCATTACAATTCTGGAATGTTTTATTTAATCCAGTGGTGTAATCTGAAAGTTATCATAAGCCTGCATTTTTGTTTCTATAGCATGTAATACTTTAGCGTGATAACTGAAATGTTGACTGGTGATATTTCAGATTTCTTGGCACTTCATTCAACTTTTAGAAGACAATAATAACAAATCTATGTAAAGATAACTATCATTGATTAAATGTCATTGTTAATTGAAAGTATTTTCTGTGTAGTTAACATTTTTAAAAATCTCATTAGTTCTACAGATACTTTGAGATATTCCAATGCTCTTTGAAATATCCCAAAATTAGTCTGAGGTCCAAAGACTTAATTTAGGTTTTGATTTAGGAACATTTGTCAGAAATTTCAAAGGTTTAAACCTCTTGATTAGGATAGGATCACAGGTCATTGTGAGATAATAGTCATTTAACCAATGTGATAATTAGAAAACTTCAAAAGGCACATGCAGAAAGTTACATATTTGTAAATAAAACCTCTGGTTTTTAATGCTCAGGACTCGGTTTCCTTAAATAATCAAAACCACTAAAGACAGCAGTCTATGAAGAATCATTTGGATAAAGGCCTGTTTCTTGTTTAGATCAGTTTTCTTTTTCTTTTATTTTTTTTTTGTGATTGTTGGGTTTTCTGGTTTTTGTTTTGGGATTTTTTTTTGTTTTGTTTTGTTTTGTTTCTTTCGTTTTGTTTTTCAAGACAGGATCTCTGTATACCCCTGGCTGACTTGAAACTCACTCTGTAGACCAGGCTGGCCATGAACTCACAGAGATTCGCCTATTAGGTCATTTTTCTAAAAGTAGCTTCCTATTAGAACCTGTCCCTTACTGCCAACGAACTTACTGCTGTGATAGAGAACCAGGTTCTTTAGTAATAAGAGAGACATCATGAAGAAGGTGAATGGGATAGAGCCATGCACAGAGGTGTTTATTGAGAGGAAACAGAGTTATCATGGAGGTAAAGATTTGATGGTAATTAGATTTGAATCTGAACCCCACTCTCACACTGGACAGTTTACTTAGCTCTACTGAACTTTCATTTTATTGTCTTTGAGAGAAAAATGGTAAGAGTAGATGAGTGACTGGAGGTAGAATGTATATGAAGGGCTTACAGCTTTAAAAGACAGTAAATTCTTCAGAAGAGGCATGTGTTGGAGGGATGGATGGCATTTTGAGGCAGGATCTCACTGTGTAGACAGTAGTTACCTTGAACTCACCATATAGTCCAAACTAACAGTACACACCCAGTAATCCCCACCTCAGCCTCCCTACTGCTAGAATTACAGGTATGATACCTGTGTCCCATGCCCACAATGGTACACACTTGTGTTAAAAATATCCAAATGTTCTTAATGTGTCCTTGGAATCTTATCTTTTCTTTTCTTTTTCCTTCCCTTCCTTTCCCTTTCCCCTTCCTTCCTTCCTTCCTTCCTTCCTTCCTTCCTTCCTTCCTTCTTTCCCTCTTTCCTTCCTTCTTTTATTTTGTTTTGGTTGTTGTTTTTGATTTTTCAAAACAAGATTTCTCTGTATAACAGTCTTGGTTTTCCTGAACTTCCTCTGTAGACTAGGCTGGCCTTGAACTCACAAAGATCTGCCTGCCTCTGCTTCCCAAGTACTGGGATTAAAGGCATGTGCCACAACTACCTGGCCATTGGAACCTTAATATCTGATATTTTTAAAAGATCATAGAGATACCAAGTCCAATTCTGTCATTTTAGTGGCTAGGTCTTCCTACATCAATTAATAATCAAGGCCATCCCTCACAAACATGTCCGCAGGCCAGTGGATCCAGACATTTCTCAGTTGAGGCTCTCCTTTGGCTGATTATAGGTAGTGGCAAGTTGACACTGTTAATATTATAATGTCTCGCCTTTGAGCTGCATGAAATCGTTTTTTAAAAAATAAAAAAATAATCTCATAATGTTTAATTTTTCAATTTTGTATTTGGCTACACTTATAGCTATCATTCAGCTGCAGGCAGCCCATGGACTACCAGGTACCCTGGACTTCAGGAAAAGGTTTAAAATTCTGCAACAAGTCATACAAAATTCTTTACACTTTCAAGCCATCTTTTTTCCTGCTGGCTCTCTCACCACATGCTCCACTCACTGGCCCAAACACACAAATACAACTTCTTGAGTAAAAGAAGTCAAGACATCTCCTTGTTGGCATTATGGAATATTTCCATACCTGTATATATTGTGTGTTTAAATTAGGTTAACTAAGTCTGTCTCTGCAAACATTGTTTCTTTGTGCCAAAACCTTTTAAAATCCTTTCTTGTAACATCTTAAAGTGTACAGTACATCATGGTTCTCTATAGCTATCCCCTGTAACTGTACCGCACTCTAAGGCTGTCTTGCTTCTGTCTAGTTCTAACTTTGTGTGTCGATCAACATTTATCCACCTCCATTCTTCTCTGGCACTCCACTCCTCCATTCCACTCTCAGCTTATGTATGGATCCTTCCCCCCCCCCCCAATTTTACATGTGGATGAATGAGACCTCCCCGTGCTTGTCTTTCTGTGCCTGGCTTCATCATTTTAAAAGACTGATCTCCAGCTCTACCCACATCATCACAAAAGACAGGATTTCTTTTTATAGCTGAATAATATTGCACTGTGACTATATGCCATATCTTCAGTTGATGAACATATAGACTACTTCAAGTTTTTAAATTGTGCTGCAGTGAATATGGGAGTGCAGGTGTCTCTTATGACATACTGACTTTATATTCATTGGCTGTATCTCCATTGGTGATATCACTGTGTCAGAAGAATGTACTAATCTACATTTCCACCAACGGTGTGCAAGCTTACTTATTTTCAAATATTATGTTGTAAGGAAAGTCTATTATGGATTATTTCACCCACAGACATGTGAGTTCCTAAGTCAAAGTTATATGTTTTATATTTGAAACAGGGTCTTATCATGTAGCCCTGTCTGGTGTGGTATTTGCTGTGTAGAGCAGGCTGACCTCAAACGTAACAGAGATCCACCTGCCTCTGTCTCCTGAGTGCTAAGATTAAAGCCAATATACCACCATATCTGGCTTGGTAGCATTGTTCAACTAAAAGACAGTTAATAGCAAAAAAAATAAACAAAAACAAAAACAAAAAAGCCTATAGCATTTCCTTAGTAAGAAAGTTTGTATTTACTATATGAGAAGTTCTAATCTAGTATTTTCCAATTAAAGGGAAATTTTTTCTAGTAAAGGCAGTTTATATTTTTAAATTATTTGTAACTTCTAAGTTAGAATTTTAAAGGAAATTTTAAATAATTTTAATAAATTAATAAATATGGAATTAAATTTAAATACATTTTTAAATTTTAAATAAATAATTTCAAATTTTAATTATTACCATGGGTTCAAGGTGATGTTTCTATAGATGTTATATTGTCAGAAAATTAAATCAGAAAGCTAGTTTTGGAGATCAGGGCTAGAGAGCATCCCTAGCGTACACAAGACTTTGAATTTAAAACTGCAAGACCAAAAAAAGTTAAACCAAACTAATATGTTCACCACCTCAAGTACTTACATTTTCTTAATGAGAAATTCTTTCAAGTCTTTTTTTTTTTAAAGAAATTTAGAAATACTAAATGCATTTACTCCTTGTCGTTACCATGCCCTGTGATTGACCCCTAAGGCTTTATCCTAACTAGAGTTTTCCCCTTTACTGAAACCTGCCCTTTCCTGGTACCATACATACTGAGTCAACCTGAAAACTCGCAATTATACCTGTACTTTATCATTGGAAGGACTGAGGAGTAGACTAGAGAGGGCAGTGTATAGAGGAAGGAACATTGGATTAGGAATCAGATCACTTAGGAGCTGTGCAGCCCTGGATAGAATATACCCAACTCACTAAATCTCAAGGTCCTTCTCTATTAAATAGAACTAAATTCCACTTACCTCCCAAGACCCACAGCATTGCTTAAGAAAGGTGAAGAATATATTATACATTGTAAACTATGAAGTACTGTTGAGATATGAATTTAATTAGTGTTTAGTTAAAAAAAACTTTCAATAAATCAATGAATGATATAAATGCACAAATAACCTTAAAATAATAGCTATGCTTTCTACCATTTATTGAGATCCCATCATATGCCAGGCACTTACTTTATAGACATCATATAATTGAATTTTTACATTATGAAATAGGTGCTATTCTTACCTTATAACTAAGAAAAAAATCACTCAAAGAAGCAGATTTCAAATCTCTATCCAAAAATTTCTAATTCCTGGTAAATATTATGCCATTTCATAGGTGTGGAAACTGAAATTATACAATGAAGTCATGTAACAAAGATCACATAGCCAGAAAGTAGCAGAGCTAGAAATAAAACGGGGTGGTGCTGGCTTTGCTTTTGTGTCTCTTTGGCAACTTGGAAGGACAATTAACATGGAGAAAGACAGGAGGACTAATCAGAGGTGCCGGGAATGTATCCAGCCAGTAGAAGATTGAAGAAATTGATACATAGAAAAAAATATCAATGCTTAGACTTTCTGGACACATGACTCTGTAGTTCTTCCTGTCTCCCTTTATCTTGCATGAAATAAATGTTCTAATGCTGACATTTCCATTTATTTGTTGAGTTACACTGAATACATCATTTCTCCAGTCTGTGTTTTAGGTACTTCCTCTTTCAACTGAAGATTGTAGTCTCTGTCTTCACAGATACATTATGGTGATGAGATTAGAAGTGGTAATGAAGCCCTCAGGACAGCAGAGGCCATGCTGTTTGAGTTCATAATGCTGGGCTGCTTGGATCCATACCCAGAAAGTGTCAGCTTTTTACCTATCTACAACCTTTCAAAAATAAGTTTTTAGGCACATTTCTCATTCTTTTTTTTGGGGGGGGGGGTGTTTCGAGACAGGGTTTCTCTGTGTAGCCCTGGCTGTCCTGGAACTCACTTTGTAGACCAGGCTGGCCTCGAACTTAGAAATCGGCCTGTCTCTGCCTCCCGAGTGCTGGGATTAAAGGCATGCGCCACCACACCCGGCACATTTCTCATTCTTAAAATGAAAGAACTATACACTTTGTCACTCACAGTATAGTAGACCTTTTGTTGGAACCATTACTGTGGTCCATTTACTGCAGAGAAAATGTGTGATGTTATAATATAAATAACCACTTTCAAAGGCCTCTGAGTCAATCGCATGAACTCTCTGAACTGATTCCCCCACCTTTGGGGTGGTTGCAAGAATTAAATGTGGGAATGTGAGGAAAGGATATCACACAGGGAAGGGCTCAGGACTGTAAGTCTCTTAGGTTTCTAGACCTTTTCCTGAGGATGACTAGCACACCCCTAACACCAGTATGTCAAGGATGAAACCACAGTGGCTTGCTGGAGTCCTACCTTCCTTTCTGGAAGCATGTTCTTTCTTCACCTCAGTATTTCCACACAGTAGAGTCCACTCACCTGAAACTGTGTGGAAATAAGACCAAACACCAGAGAGGTTTTCTGTGGAATGAGTTGGTCTCATTTTGGACTTAGTTTCAAGATGAGTTGTGTCTGAGCTTTGCAGGAAGGGTAATAACTGATTTGAAAATTGTCTTTGATATTTTTGTAGTTAATTTGGTGATCTCTCTACAGCTTTACCACATTCAGTACTATGAACACTGTAGAAAGAATTCTTCCCTGTAATCTTTGTACAGACCCTAAGATACAGATAGCAGCTCCATTTGCAAGACATGAGAAGCTGAGAGGTGTTATATGGTATTTCCAGCCAGTGGCTGGGGATCCTTTTGCCTTACCCAGATAAAAAGCACAGATAATGGTAGTCTTTGGCTGGACAGTGCTTATCCGCAGCAGTCCAGGCTTCCTGACTGGTCACAGGTGGGGACTTTTAGCCCTGAAGTGTTGTGTGGACCTGGAAAGTTGGTGTTCCTCAGCCCTTGGTTATGGCTGGTGTTACAGCTTCCAGGTAGAAGCCAATACTACAACTAGGCCTAGGAAGCCATGATCCTTTATCCCTTAGCACTATCTCCATCCTTTCTGACCATCACTCTGCTTCTGCCACCCTCTTCTACCCTGACTGCACTCAAACTGGCCAGCCTCTGCTTCCTCAGTTGTCAGTCAGCTGGCTGCATTCCTTTCCATAATTGTCAGCTCCATCTGCTAACAGCAGTCACTGCCGCTGTCATCCCATTACCACTGCTGTTCCCTCTGCTGCTTCTTTCTTCTTGCTACCAGCTCAGCCTAAGTTGGCAAGAAAAAAAAACACTGGGAAGAAGCCTGTTATTGGGGTGATGTAACACTAGAAGCGCTGCACTGTATGCACTGTAGAGTATCTTGCAAGCAATTCACTAAGTGAGCCTGAGGCAACTTGCTTGAATAGTCCAGTATGGGAAGTTCAGGCCAATCAGCCATTTAGGTTGGACGGATCACAACCTTTCCTCTTAGCTCCAGTTACAACAATCCTGCTAGATCACCAGGAAATAAGTGCTCCTCCTGTGGCCAAAAAAGACATTGTTGCAGGTTCATCTAGAGTTCACTGGTGCTACACACACAGGATACAACTTACTAAACACATGAATCTCAAGAAGAATGAAGTTCAAAATGTGGTCTCAGTGCCCCTTCCTAGAACCAAGAACAAAGCGCACACTGAAGGAGTTACAGAGATCATGTGTGAAGCTGAATCAAAAGGATGGACCAACCAGTGACGNTTCTGTTAGCAAAAGCTGGTACAAACTTGTTTCTAGTATCCTGACTTCAGTATTACTTCAGGTGCCAGAGCAATCAGCTATTATCATCACATGTTCTAAAGGTGTCTGAGGGGTGCTCCAGCCTGGTGCTGGCACAAGGATATTCCAACTAGCTATTTGATCCATGGGATCCAACATGGATATATCAGTTTAAAAGTACACATAAGTTTTGGTTCTCAGTAGAGCAGCTCAGCTGCTGTTGCTTGCCATCGATGGATAACTTCCTGTTAACCCGAGCATCAAAGCTTGCTCATACCCTGCCTCTTCAGTCTCTCCTTCCAAAAGCAAAGCTTTCACTATTTTCAGTTAGGACTAGTCTGTTGACTCATTTGTGACACCAACTGTATTTGAGAATCATCTGTGGGTCAGTGGTGTCCTTGAGAAGCTCTGCCTTGGTGAAGCTGACAGGGAGAAAGGATCTTTCCAACTCACAGAACCCCTGAGGGAGGGAGTCAGTGGTGTGTAAAGTGGGGAAAAAACTCAATCCGTGCTTCTGACCAACCAAAGACTGCAAAGACTTGAAGGGATCTTGAAGGTATGTGAGGTAAAGGTAACTATTTCAGGAAAGCCCAGGACAGTGCTGAGCCAGAGCAAGTCTGCCTTTGTCCCTTCAGACTTGTTTAAAATACAGTGACTTGGAATAATGGAGAATGATAACCAATGACTATGTCCTGTATGCCTGTTTTACTCCAGGCACTTCAGATATATTAGTTATCTAAAAGATGTTGCCTTTATTTTATAGACAAAGACATAGAAGCTTAGAGAGCTAAAATTTCTCTAGGTTGCACAACACTAATACCTGTATTTGATTCTCAAATACACATCATCTCCTCATACTATGCTGAACATTAAGTGGAGTGGCTATTACGGATTATGTGTAAGTATGTTGATGTATTTAAACCTTTCCAAAATTGTTTACTCTGCTTCAGAACTTAATTTTGTAAGGTGTTTGTGAAGCAGTGTAGCATTCAAAATTGCTGTTATCAGAAATAAGTAAAATGTGACGGTTGTACATGTAATCCAGTCTGACTCTTGAGCCATAAATAAAGAATTACTAGTTCTTTGCTCAGTTATTACAAGTGTCTCTGCAGACATGCTTCACTCACTCAGTATGTGTGATAACACCACTGTAAACACAAACAACAGCCAACATACAGATGACAAATTAGCCTTTTCTAGATACTCACTGGAATTTTCAAATTCAGCACTACAGTTCCAGAATGCATTAGCACATACACCTAACATGCCAAATCCTCTGGCCTCACTGCAGCTCTAGCCCGAGCCTAGGCCAAGCCCTGGACCTCACCCCATATCTGGACCTCCCATCTTGAGTTTAATGCCTGAGTCTCAGGCCTGAATGTCATCTTGCTCTTCCCAAGTTTATTTTACTTTTATAGTTGGCCTTTTGTGAGGCTTTGTATCACCTTCAAACATACCTTCTATAAAGTCTTATGTTAGTTGTCCTTCATACATGACTTCTGTGGGGCCTTGTATGATCAGTCCTTTTTACATGCTTTTTATGAGGCCTTGTGTGAACAGACCTTCATACATGCCTTCTATGAGGTCTTAGGTCAAAAGACCTTCATACTTGTCTTCTTTGAGGTCTTGTGTTAGGAGAACTTCATGCATGCCTTTTAGACTGTGGAGATCTATAAAAGGCTCTTCTAGTTAAGAGACTAAGACACAGAGAAAGCCTATAACTAACACACTGAAGTCAGGAATGGTTATCTCAAGCTTACAGTCAGTTACAAACTGAAGGTGTGAATTTTTAAACAAACAAAAAAAGATACATATCAAAGTTGAAGTTACTTGGAATTATATCTAATTGACCATTATTCCCTAGCAAGGTACATGACATGTAGTGAACATGTAACTGGCTTACTGTGTATAAATATCTAAGAAGAATGGATAATTAGATTGTAACAAATGGCTGTAGATACTATACTGGAACAAGGAAGATAAATATGGTGAATCTCTAGGAGAGAAGCATTTATCTTCCTTATATCCCCTCAGGGCCTTCTTCCTATTACAGCCGTTACCACTGTGAGCTGTGATGAGCTTTGAACTACAGTGGGCTTTTTTCTTGATTAATGTTGCGCTAAATATTGCTTAAAGGCAGATGCCTTGTTTACTGCTATAGTCCCGTGTCTACCAAGTTTCTTAAATGCCATATACACTAAGCAGGGTGGTGATGGTACAAGCCTTTAATCCTAGCATTGGGAGGCAGAAGCAGGCAGATTTGTGTGAGTTTGAGGCCAGTCTGGTCTACAAAGTGAGTTCCAAGACAGCCAGTGTTACAAAAAAACCCTGTCTTGAAAAACAAAACAAAAAAAGGTCATAAACACTAAAGAAAAATTTGTTTAGTTCATAAATGAGAAAAAGTATAGTGCTTGTACACATTTGCACACCTACGTTATTATTTGGTTTTGTCTTTTCCATATCAGTGGACAAATTTGTGAGCTCATGATGCCCTCATGGCTTGAGGTTAGACTAGTTGGGAACTGTAATATAGTAACATCCACCCTCATTTTATTCCTAGTTCTTTCCCTCTCTCCCTTGATGTATAGCCATGAAAGTAGAAATCCCAGGCCTGTAGAGAAAAATCATGGTGTATATGGAGCTCAGATACCTGAAGTGACCCATCTAGTGAAAGCTTTCAAGTGTCTTTTAACAGCAGTTGTCAGCCTCTGATTCTGGCATCTCTGGCAGGGCATCTGAGTATGTGCTTTGGGAAGGGGGACTAAGCTGGGAGCAAGTATCTCAAGACAGAATGTGTATTCTTCCAGCCACGTGTCTGATCTCAAGAAAGCCATGAACTTTTCTGGGTCATATTTTCCTCCTCTGAAATATAGATTTAAATAATGTTCTTTTAAAACCTCCTTTAGACTTTGATACTATGACGCTACAATTAAATAGATTCTTTTTGAACCTAGATATTAATAATACTTAGTCCTATAGCAGCCATCTTCTGGGAAGTATAACAAAACCACTGGCTCTCTGGCCTTCCCAGCTTTAAGATCATCTTCCCTCCTTTTATATGAGAATATTTCCCTTCTTGGCAGTTTATGGAGACTTAAGCTTCTATTTACTGTAGCTGGAGGCCCTTATAAGCTGAAGCTTTGACAGTATTTCACATTTATTTATCTGAGCCAGAGCTTAGGATCAGGTAGCAGCTAAGTCATTTAAGGTTATTCAAATGCATTGAAAATGTTGCTTAATAATTCAGAACCAGTTTTCTCTGTTTAGAGTGTTAAGATTTTTAAAATCCTCCTAATTAGCCAATTCCAACAGTTTAAACAGAGAAGGGAAAAGCTCTCCCTTCTTAAAAGGGCAACTGATGCAGATTTCTTATTAACTCCTGTGCCTGGACACGGGATGAGGCTAGAGCAGAGCATCCAGAGCAAAGGGCCCTGCTGGAGTCAACTCTCCGTGCTCCCAATGGCCCCCCAACAGCTCTGCCTGCCGGGTGTGAGGTGAGTGGAAGTAGGTGTAGCGGTGCAGCTTCTCCAGATTAGATTTCTTTGGATTGGTGAGGCCCTGGGGAATAGTGGAGAAACTTCACAGAGTCATTCCATTGCCAGTCTTTCAACAAAAGTTTCTGGAATGGACAGTTTTTAACAGTAAATTAGACCCTGGGAATAGAGAGAGCCAATAAGATTTCATATATGCCCTCAGAATTCAGCTTAATTGGAGACAGACTCATAAACAATTGTAAAATGGCCTGAGAGTCATGACGTAACTCACTGTGAAACAGATCCTCTGAGCTGCAGCCTTCAGAATTCCTCACCTCATTAAAGTGTAAGAGTGCTTTTTGAACAAAAAACAATGTTGATATTGCCAGTGCCTACATTCTAGAGCAAACCCTAATCTTGCATCTGCCAGCTGGCTTTGGCACCAACCTCATTTGAAGAACCTACAGGTAAAAGACAGGTATTGGCTCAGCAAATGTGGCTTGGTCACATGCAGAGCAGTGGAGTAGATAATGTATGTGGTTGCTGTGTCACTAACTTGTGACCTAATCAATGAGACTGGAAACTGGTGTGATTAGCTCTGTTCCAGAAAAAAAGGGGATTTAGGCTCTGTCGCAGGCTTGGTTTTGTAGAGGAGGTGCCTTTTAAGTTGAACTTGAGGGATATATAGGTTAGAATCTTTGAAATTAGACAGGAAAAATAATCTAGGTAGAGGAAACAGCATAGCCCAAGATTCTAGGAAGGAAAACCCAATGAATATTTGGTCAGTAGCAAACAACTCTAATTGGCTGGAACGTAAGACTGTGAGGTAGTAATATTTGAAGATCAAAATAATAAAAAATGGTAGGACCAAGATACCATCATCCTTTGAAAAAGTGCAGGTCTACATGTCATTTAATAATATATTTCTTTGCTATATACTCTGAAATGTTGCTGTGAGCTTGCTTTCTGTTTCTTAGTACTCCATAATATTCTCTAGTTTGGCACCCACTCTGCATGCTACTTTATTAATAGTAGATAATGCACAAGGTACCTTAAGTTGCTCTGTCTTCTCTACAAGACATTTGTGTGATGTTCAAGGGAAAGCCAACCATGGTGGTACTCAGAACTGTTCTCTAAAGTGGGACAACACTGTCAGCATCCTTACCAAGACAGAAGCTCGGAGATAAGAAAGACTTAGCTGAGGTCTCTTCCCCAACATTTTCATTTCTCATCCTAGTACTTTTCTTTAAGTCCAGGAATTTGGGAGGTCTAGTAGTCTACAGACCTTCTGGACCAGCCTTCAAAGGATGTTCTGCACTCTTCATGGTTCCTGCCTTCCAGCTTCCTAAGCTTTTGGGCAGATGAAGTGTAATATCAAAATAGCTCAGAGAAAGCCTTAGTAACATTTAAGATATTGAACGTGCTGCATCTGGTAACTAGAAATTTTAATGATCTCCTGCTGTTTTGGTAATTGGATAAGTAAATACATCAGAATAAATCACACCAGCAAGTCTTTTGTATGTCGTTAGGGACTCAACTCTTTTAACTCCTGTTCAAAGCTCCAGCTCTTGAGTGGTGCTTGTGTGCAGAACTAAGAACACACTGGCTTGCATGGCCTGAATGCAAAATGCTCAGTCTCTCCCAACCACTCTGCTGCTGAAAACACATTGAACACACCACTAAATGACCTCTCTGCAGCCAGGGGGGAAAGTATTTTTCTGAAGTTTATGATACCTAGAAATTTATGTTCTATCTCCAAACTGCCTTCCTACCATTAAAGGCCCCAAAGAACCTTGTCAGGAACACCAATACCCATTTACAAATTGGGGGAATGAAAGGCTGAGCAAAAAAAAAAGGATTGTCCTGTTTTAATAAGAAATTGTTTAAGAACTATAAATAGAAGACTGACAGGATAGGAGGTTTTGTGCAACTCTCTTCCATATAGAAATGTGGAAGAGAGACCCAGAGGATCATGGTGTATTGAAAGACCTCTGGGGTGTTGAGCAATGCTGTCACCATCTTACAGATGAGAAATGTGTGCCTCCTCTCACAAGAGATTATGACTTGTGCAAAAGATGTAGTGCTGAATTTAAAATTCACTTGTTTCTTAATCTGTGCCTAATGGTGAGATTCTGGGGCAATCAGTAAATAGGATTTCTCAGAAGACTTTTAAGTTTACAGTTCTAAACCTAACCAGTATGTAGGTATCTTTTCCATTTCTCAGTGCCACAGTCATTAATTAGTGTTGGCATCCAGTCTAATCAGAGACATCCTAGAGACCTGTTATGAAGACCTGGCTATCTCTTGGTATTGGCCTCTGAAGAGAGGCTTGTCCCCTAGATCAGTGTCTCCCTAGCTCTTTCAAACCACTACATACTCATTGAGCTAACTATACTGCCTTGACCTGGCTCAAAATCAGTCCAACTTCTGGCACTTCCTAGTGGATGAAGAGACCAGTACTTATCATATCCGTAACCTAGGCGTGACTTCAGAGATAATCTGCACTAGATTTCTATTCTATACCGCAGAATGAAATGGAAGCTTCTGGATATGTCAGGTGATTCATGTGATGTTTGCTAAGACAGACCCATGTGGTGGTTTGCTGAGGCAAGACCTGTGGGAGGACACTGTGTTTGGAGAAAGTAGAAATAGGATTCAGTGGACAGTGATGGCATGCTTGCATAACTAGCTTCGAAACATTTCTTTGGTCTCTTGGCTGATCTTCATTTTATTGAGAGAGGCAAAGCAGAGAATTTCTCTTGGTGTCTCGGCTGATCCTGGTCATTACCACTGACTTGTGCCAATTTGGTGGCAGAAGACTTGATGGGGTGTTGTTGTTGTTGTTGTTGTTGTTGTTGTTGTTGTTAGATGTGCCACTGCTGCTAATTCAGTTTGTTGTCCTGATCGTACTGAACTGGATTGCTGGTATCTTGATAAACAGAGATTGAAATTGCCCCCAAGGAGCTACTTCTAAACAGGTCCACATCCTCTTGTCCTATTTACCATCTTTTCTTCCCTACCTTTGGACTGTGGGATAGAAGGGGGGCAGGATCAGAGTGTTTGAGAACCCTTATTAAAAGTCCTTATTAAAAGTAGGTTTTTAGCCTGGCGTGGTGGCGCACGCCTTTAATCCCAGCACTTGGGAGGCAGAGGCAGGAGGATTTCTGAGTTTGAGGCCAGCCTGGTCTACAAAGTGAGTTCCAGGACAGCCAGGGCTATACAGAGAAACCCTGTCTCCAAAAAAAAAAAAGAAAAAAAAAAAGGTTTTTAAAAATCTAAGCCTAGGAGCTGGAGAGATGGCTCAGCAGTTAAGAGCACTGACTGCTCTTCCAGAGATCCTGAGTTCAATTCCCAGCAACCACATGGTGGCTCACAACCATCTCTAATGGAATCCAATGCCCTCTTCTAGTGTGTATCTGAAGACATTGACAGTGTACTCACATATATAAAGTAAATAAATCTTTAAAAAAAAATCTAAACCTACAACAGAATTTGTGAACTTACCTATATTGTTTATGCTTCTGTATACTCCCAAGTTTATAAACTGCTCTGTAAAGCAGAACTTCCACTTGTTTACTTGAAATTGTTCCTTCAGATCAAATGATTTACTTATCTCAGGGAGAGCAGGCCTTACTATCCTTTAGTATTGGTTTTTTGTTTTGTTTTGGGGGATTGTTTTTGTTTTTTGTTTATTTTTTTAATGCTTAGTCTGCATACTTAGACTTTCTCCTGTTTTTAGAATGAAGAACCTCTCCTCCTCTTACCTTACCCTTGTTAGGATCCCCTCTCTTACCTCTGGGCTTTCCCATTAACATTGTCACTTAATAATGTAGTGACCAAAGCCACCATAAGGAACAATAAGGCCAGGAAAGGTGACCAAGGCATCCCTGACAAGATGCCAATTTGGGGGGACATTTTAACATTAATAAAAATATCAGTTTTTACCCTGATCATATAAAAGAATAAGAGGGGTAGTTAAAGAATTATGATAATCACTTAATTAGATAATATGGAGATAATTAGCATAGTGTATAGCACTTAGAAAATGCCAAATAAAGAGCAACATAGGTTGGGCCCTTATCTCAAAAAAAGAAAAGGAAGAGGGCTCCCATACAGATGAGTCTTAGGGACTTTATCGTATGTCACAGACGAGAATTAGTAGGTAAAGTGGACCGGATTCAGTGAACTGAAGACTCAGAGTTCAACGGGTGGACACTTTACTTCCAGATCTTACAACCTATGAATTCCATAAAAGAGTCGTATTGTAAAACTCTAAAGGTCACACCGTTCTACTCTGAGACAGTGTAATCATAAAAGTTAACAGAGTATTAATTTTAGAACAGGAACTGAATGAAGCTCATGGAGGTCATGGGGGGAAATGCATATAAAATTTCAAAGAAATTTGATAGAGCTGAGAAAATTGATATAGCAAAGAAAAGCTCTGTTTGGCAGAGAACATGTCCCATCTGTGCTAACATAAACGTTTTACAGAGTCAGTTTGCTAAAAATGTTGTTTGAATGAGAGAATATACCCATTCAGGTTTCCCAGGTTCAGTAAAGAAAATATCAGGATGGTTGACATCCCTCTTCTAACTATAAAGTCAAACTATACCTCTTATTTGAGAACACCCCCTCCTCCCACAAGGAATCCCAAAGTGTTCATTCTCTGTTGATTTAGAGAGTCAATAATTCAGTAAAGTCCCAGGTAAATGGCAAAAGACAAACTCAGATTGGGTTTTTGTATTCGTATTTTATAAACATTTCAGGACTTTTTTTTTTTTAAATGACCTTTGTCTCTTTGCCATTCTTAAAGTGAAAATCTTGTATTCTGGAAGCTTGATTAAGAAGAAACTCGGGGTCATCTCTTTCAACTTCTTTCTCCAATTAGATACTCAATATCTCTAGCCATATAATCTAGTAACTCAGAAGATTCCAAAGCTAAATTCCCTTGATTCACAATCTGCCCTTAATAGCTCTGATGCTTTAGACAATTTGCTCTGTAACTTAATTTCCTCATAAAATAAGGATAATCATTCTGCCAACATTGGAGGACTATTATAAAAATTAGTTTTATAAATGCAGAGTATGTCATTGATTGCCTGGTTTGAAATAAATGTTCAGAAAATGATAGTTCTTACCATCATCTGTAAATATGCCTGTGTTTGGATGTCTCTAAGTGCAACAGACTTCCTTCTTCCCTCCCAAGTCAGTCCGTTCATAAGTTGGTTTGCCAAACTTGACTTTAAAACTTTAGTCTCTATAACAGTGGACAAGGTAGCCTTGGTGACCTTATCTACAAGATGGCACCAGTACTAATTTCACAAGGCCATCTTGAGGACTACATATAAATCTAGAATGCCAGCTATACGGCCCTAACTCACAGGAGATACTCACTAAGTGATGCTTGCTGCTGTGATGGTGACTGAAGACAAGAAGATAGATACCAAAAGGAGGAAGAAAAAAAGCAGTGACCATTATTAGCCACCTTAGTACCTGCTGCTTCTCTGAAGAGTTCTGTTTCCCATGATCTTTACCTCACCACCATCCTGGCTGTCTGTTCTAGAGCCTCACCAAACACATCAGCCTTGTCTTCTGCTTGTCAGGTTTGAGAGACTTGAGGCCAGCACAGCTCAGCACAGCTCAGCTCTGCTCCTACAGCAACAGCAGCACCACTTCCTTGTACGTTCTCTCCTTATACAGTTCCCTTGTCCTCTGCTGTTTATTAGGAAACATAGCCTCACTTTCCTCCCTACCAGGAGAGCCCTCCTTACATGCTCCATGCCCTTAGAATGAGGCCAAGAATACTGCAGAGTATTCTCACAGTATGGCTACTAGCTAGCTACTGGGGAGCATTCCCCTAGGTTCCCCTCATTTACAAGATCATATAATAATCAAAATGGAATACTTATGTCCAATACCCCATTGAGGTAACATTTCTTTGTAATGAGATTAAAATTTTTTTTTCTATATCACATACTTGAGTCCCAGAACATGGAGAAACCCAGCTGGTTCTCAACTGGAAGCTTCATTCCTAGTGGCTCTCATAGTGCTGCTAAATGCTGACTCTACTGGAAGAGGAAGGTCATCTTCAGTCTCACCTGGCAGTAAACCCTGAAGTCTGCATTGAACACCTGCCTCGCATTATATACCCACTAGTGCAATAGTACCACCGACGTTTTGACAGTCCTCTCAAGGCCCTGGGATCTATGAGGAAGATGGGGGATAAAGATTATAAAAGCTAGAGATGTTGGATAACTCCAAAGCATCAGTGCTATATGGATATAACAGTGCAGATGCATAGACAGCATGCACAAGACCTAAGCTAAATCAAGCCAAACAAAATCCCAGTGTGAAGGAGGGGAGATGGACACAAAGTCCCTGAGCTGACCACTGGCATTTGATTGTTACTGGGAAAGGGAAGGCCCGTTTTCTTTAATAGTTTGACACCTGATATATGGACCACCATACAAGGCAGGCCCTGTGCAGGCGTAGCCAGCAGTTCAGACTGGACTGGCGAGCTGGCGGGGAGCAGGGAGCATGTGCACATCATTGGATGGGCATTTGGGAAAAGGGAGAGATCACTAGGGTCAGAATACATTGCACATCATTGGATGGGCATTTGGGAAAAGGGAGAGAGATCACTAGGGTCAGAATACATTGCATGGAGTTCTCAAAGAATTGATAAAAACAATATTTTTAAAAGCCAAATGTAAAAAGCAATTTTTCTTCTGGTTATTTAGAACTATATAATACACTATTGTTAAATATAGTCACACTATGGGCAATAGAATACCAAAGGACTATTTTTATTTTTTATATTTTAAAATTAATTTAGTAACAGTGGGGTTCATTTAATCTTTTTGTTTTAATTTAATTTATTTTTTTTACTTTCGTTTAATCTCCTAACCTTATGTTTTCATCTGTAAAATAGGGATAACACTAGTTATGAGACTAGCATTTAGAACAAATGATATTAAAAAGAAAAAAAAAGACTTTGTTTTACAGTGTATTCTTCTGTATCATGTTATCTGTATCCTCATTAACACTGGCCCAAAAGCATTGCTTAGTTCAGGTACTCTTCTACAGGGAAGGTCAAGTGACAGCTACAGTATTAAAAGCCCGGTTCTCTGCATGCGCACTTGGAAGGCAGAGGCAGTTGGATTGTTGGGAGTTGGAGGCCACTTGCTAGCTATGTGGCCTTGAACAAATTCTCAGCCTTTCTAAACCTGTCTCCCGGCCTGTCAAATGGAAATAACAACACTTAGCCCAAGGTCATTGTAAAGATTAAATAAGTTAATATATTACTAAACAAATGGATTAAAAAATAAAGAAAAATAAGACTGGATAGTTATTAAAAAAAAAAAAAAAAAACAGACTTAAGAGTGTGGCCTCACATGGGCTCTCTGAGAGAGTATGTTCCAACAGAGCTGTGTATTCCAAAGCAGTACACTGACGGCAAGACCTTACTGAAGCTGGAGAATGACATCTCCAGATTTTGCCAACAGGGAAAGGCTAGAACTGTTGCTGAGCAGTGGCGTAGACACAAACACAACTAGAACAACAGAGAGAGAGAGAGAGAGAGAGAGAGAGAGATCACTGGTTTGGGACTGTCTGAGAGGTTTCTTTAACATTGTTTCACTTAGCCATCACAAAGGAGAAATCATGATTCCTACATTACATATAGGAAAATGGACTCTGTAGTTGTTTATCTTCTTCAGGATCATAGACAGAATATAAGCTTTCATCACTCACTCACTCACTCACTCACTCACTTACTCACTCACAGCCCCTCCCCCTCTTGAAATGGGTATCTGTAGCCCTGGCTATCCTAGAACTCATTCTGCAGCCCTGGCTGGCCTGGAATTCACAAGGATCTGCCTCCCTCTGCCTTCAGTGTGCTGGGATTAAAGGCCTGTGCCACCACCACCGGGCTTACTGCTTCACTCTCTAATCGTGACACTGTAAACAGACTCCTAACTTAAACAAGTGGCAGCTACACTGAAATTCAGATTCTTACCTTTGCAACCTTGCATGGTGGTTGTTTTATGGACTAATTGAGAAATGTATTGGAAGTGCCTGGTTTGTAATATATGTCCAAGAAATTTTTGATTGTTTTATCAGTGACAACTAGAATTTTAACTAAGAGAGTATGAATCTCTTACCTTGCACATCTACCACCGTAGTTCCCACGTGCATCCGGACTACGAGGTCGGAGAGTCGGACAAAACGAAGGATTGTGTAGAAGGACGGACAAGAGGGTCAAACGGTGATCACATCAAAAACCAAAGAGGGTTATTCGTAGTATAAATGTTTGGTGTTTATTGTTTCATCTTCTACGACTTTCTCAAGACCGTACAATTAATTCTTGTTATCGTCTTCGTCGAGGGCAGAAAATGCCAAAGAGTCTGAAGCAGAGGCAGCATAGCTCTGTTTGTTGACAGAAGCCAGTGCAGTATTGTACGTTAATTGGGGAAGTAGGTAAACATTTGCCAGCAGCTCGCCCTCCCTGCGCATTGGAAGACAGACAGCAGGCTAGGCCCTCCCTTCCACCTTGCCTGCCCATCTGCCCAGTACCCAAGAGATAATAAATAGGAGGGCAAGATTTATAAGCAGAAAAAATTCTAGGGATAGATATATATCCTTAAAGACCCTCCTGGGCATACTAAGTTTCTGTCTGGATACACTAAAGAGAGTGTTTCCCTATATCAGCTTACTAGTCTGTCTCTGACACCCAGCCCTGGTCCCCGAGGCCTCCCCTTCTCTAGCTGGAAGAAGAAAGCAGAGTCATCTCATTATGAGTGGCTTGAGTTGAGCAGACAAATTGCCTGCCCATACTATTTACCCAAGGTCCCTAAGCTCATATAAATAGCTGAGCAGCAGCTTCAGGTATAGCTAGAAAGCACCTAGTCTTCCATTGCATGCCCAGAGCAGCCCATTGCCCACACATCCATCTCCCTTTACGGTTGCTCTCATACACAGCATATCCTGTTGATCTACACCATACTAGACACTGTGCTAATTATGTTCTTTCTCATTTAATCTTCATCAGTCCTGTAAGTCACAAAGCTGATAGCCTACACCACTGTGACTCTCCCTATTTTCAAATCCTATATCCCCTTCTTCTAACCTAGCATTTTTCAGCCTTTCAGAACTCATGATCCCTTTTTTGTTTGTTTGTTTGGTTGGTTGGTTGGTTGGTTTTTTTTGTTGTTGTTGTTTTTCTAGACAGGGTTTCTCCCTATAGTCCTGGCTGTCCTGGAACTCACTTTGTACACCAGGCTGGCCTCGAACTCAGAAATCCGCCTGCCTATGCCTCCCGAGTGCTGGGATTAAAGGCGTGCGCCACCACGCCTGGCTCATGACCCCTTTTAATGAGTGTTTTGTTTCTTTCTCTTAGGTTTATAAACCTTCACATGCCATCTCTGCCTTGGCTTAGGGAGGGCAAATATCTAATTAAGATCTCTCATGTAGCATAGCTCATGGCATCAAGATTTCATCTACCTTTTACTCTTCAGTAGTTTATTTTATATGTATGTATGTATATGTGTGTATGTATGTATATGTGTGTGTGTGTGTGTGTGTGTGTGTGTGTGTGTGTGTGTGTGTATAGTGGTTGCCTCATCTTTCCAAACTACATATACCCCTAATCAGGAGATTGTGATATTCTGTAGTTTGCTACATGTAGTTGTAGTGGAAGGACCTAGCTCTTGTCCTTCTAAAGGTTTAGTTGTTGCCCCAACAAGCAGAGAAGTTAACCAACTAGAGGTCTCAGGTATGCCATCACTCACTTTAACCAGATGGACCCTCCTGTGTCATTCCCAAAAGCACAAGAGGCAAGAGACCTCTCCAGGAAGTGGCTGAGTCTTAGCCTTGAAGTCAGTACTAACTTCCCTACTTGACGAAACTGCAGAATGACCTTTCTGAGAGCCCTGGTCTCCTCAGAGAACATGCCAGCAGCAACAGCAGCACACAGGATGATTTTAGGATCAGATGGGCTACTTTGCATCTGCCCGTGCCTGTGTGTGGCAGACTGAAATTGATGTGCTTGTTCCAGACTTCTAAATGTGTGTTTCTTTCTTTCCAGGTAACTCAGCTAGACCCCAATAAGTCATTATTGGAGGTAAACTTGTTCCCTCAAGAAACCCTTTTCCTTCAAGCAAAAGAGTAAACATGACTGAGAGGCGGAAGCAGCCACTCCTGACGAGCCAGCGGCACGTGTCAAGAGATGGGCTCCTCACCAACCCACCTACCTGCTCGTGTCACTCAGTTTAATGTCACACTTCTGCCTCTTGCAAGATTGCTGGAAAAAAGTAATAAACATAGCTACTTAAAATTTCCCATCCATGAGTATATGTTCCCCGCTCCTCGTGATGGAGTGCCACAACTCCATTGCCCTCTCCTGATACCTGACTAGTGTTCTGTTGTGTGTGAGTGCCCCCAGGGGAACTTAACCTCTGTGGTACCCATCTTTCCCTCATTGTCCAAGACAGTTCTTTCTGTCCTAGACATCAGGATGCTGTGTATCTGATATGTCTCATTGAGCCAGGGCTCATATCCTCTGCCTTTACCTTTCTATAACTGCATTTTAAGTTTATCACCTAATTTTAAAAGGCAAAGTGAAAAAAAAGTCAAATGGGACATTTTGGCCCTGACCATCAGACATTTTGGGGTAGAGGGTAGAGGAGTGTATCATATATCTGACTCCTTTACTAAGATGTGAGATTTTTGTTAGTAAACTGATTTGATATGTATGCAAGGTATTTATATACTCCTGTCATGAGCTCCATATTCCATCTTGGAGGGGTTTGTTTGTTGGTTTGTTTCATTGCAGCTTGGGAAACTATTCAAGTACACAGTGTGTTGAGATCACACAGAGAATGCTGGTACCATTGTAGGCCAGCTGTGGCAAGCTGCTCTTCAGCTTATTGAGGCACTAGGATCTTCCTAGATACCTGCTCCCACACTGCTAGTGTCTCCGTGGACACAACACACAGTTCTCCTGCCTTTTCTCCCTCAAAGGCTTTTTACATCTGGACCTAGTCACGTGGTGGGGAGTTTGTTTGTTTGTTTGTTTGTTTCTTTGTTTTTGTTTTTCACTTTAGGCTTTGTAGACCATAGCTCACTATGGAGCTCAGGGGTGTGGCCTCAAACCTTCAGTCATCTGCTTTACTCTCCAAGTGCCAAGATTCCAGGCATGCCCCACAATACCTGGCCAGCGTCTGGTGTTTTAAACACCTTGTCCATTGCCAAAATCTAATCAGCTGTCCCATGGGCTTTCCTGCATTAAGGGACTTGCTCTATGATTTTATTTCTGAATATGTTAATATTAGATATTGAATTTATATCCCAAATAAAAGGAATCTCATTCTTTGGCTAAAAATTCAGACTTCATATATTTAAGAGAGCAAATGTGGGAGCTTAGCCTATAATACATGTGTTGCCAGAATTGATACATAGTAATCTTGGGATTGATTTAGTAGAAGTGCACTTTGTTAATCTATGGATTTAAGGTTTAGGTATTAGGTAGTTCATGAGAATATAATTTATATCTTCACAGCCTTTTAGTCCTGAAATGTTCTTTATGGTGGTTTTGTGTCATCTCCAGTCTTTATCCTAAGAGCTGGCCTACCAGTCAGGTTATTTTGTAAATGTGTTAGGTGTGTTTCCCAGGGACCATTATGGGGCTCTAAGAAGACTTACCCAAAGCTGGAGATGTGTCTGGTCACCTTTTCCTCTACTCAGAAAGTATTGGCCAAGAACATTTACCTGATTTCCTCTGATGCTCAGCCACGAACATCCCCTGAAAACTTTTCTAAGAGATTGTTCCCAATACCACTACGTTTTATCTGCCAACTGACTGAAAAGGGAGCTCACTGTGAGGGGAGTTCCTCCTAAGCAGTTCCTCTCCAGCGCTGTTCCTTCCTTCCCCATCAAGTGGCACCACAAGATGTCATTTCTGAAGCTGCAGCTGTACCAGAGCACCGGCTCTTCTTTTTCCAGCCAGACTTTGTTCTATAGCTGCTGTGAGAAGCCACAATCCTGAACTCAAAGCACAGTCAAAAACAGCAGCCAGGGTGTGGGCAGGGGTTTGAGAGAGCTCTCAGAGTTCTCATGCCTAACCTGTCCCTCTGAGTGGAATTTGGCTTCACTACACGGTTTCCTACCATTCCTGTTTACTTTTGTACACCAACATATAGCCTTTACTCTGAAACCAATTTCATAAGTTATTAAATGTTATTTAAATGTGTGTGAAGTTGAAAAGCCCTTTTTCAACCCTGCCTTAAAAAGTTCTCAGTCTAACCCACTCAGCCTGCTGAATTCCTATCTTCTGGCCCTGTTACTATTTGCTCCTGGCAGTCTGGTCGACTGAGCTACCGTCTCCTGCAAGCACAAAGCTAAAGTGACCATCACCACAGAATCAGCAGTGTCACATACAGGGCTTTGCAGCCTTAGGCCTCCATTGGGCTGTACACCAGCCTCAATACACAGTGACGTCATCGATACATCTCCTCCACACTCCCTGCCCTGCTACTTCCAGTAACCTCCAGGATGCCCTGTCATCCCTCATTCTATGTCACTGCCCTCTGTTCTTGGATTATCATTTGTGTCTTTGAAGAATTTGTGTAGAGGGTTGAGGAAGCAATGCCAATTTCCCATCGCCTTTAGCGGGTTGTTCTGGGAGAAGCAATGCCAGTTTCCCATCGCCTTTAGCAGGTTGTTCTGGGAGGCTTCTGTTTTAGAAGGCCACCGTGATCTGACCCTGAGTTTTTATGAGCCATACAGACAAGTGTTCATCTGAGGCAAAAGTGTTCTCAGCCTGCATTGGATGGGAACATTCTTGTGGAGTCTTTCTCATCCAACGGCTTGAGAGTTAAGGTTTTGTTTAGCCAATGAAATTAAAAACATTACTTCTGCAGTTGCATTACAGCTAGATATGCTCACCTGGGTATGCCAGTCAGCAGGCTAGTTTTCAGAGACTGTAAAGCTCTGACATGTTTCCTCAGGGATGCAGGAGTCTTATTTGTCCCCATTTGCAGCACTGCTGACTGACACACTTCTCTCCATTCCATTCAGCTGCCTAGTTCAAGATCCCATGAGAAGATAGGACATTAAAGTCCTAATTCAGTCCAGAAGCAACTTACTTAGGCATTTCTGTGTAACCCTTCACATTCATTTTTCACATGATCATCTTAAATTCTTAAGAGGCCTTCCCATGTGTGTGCACTTTAGCCCCAGCTCTGTATGACCAGAAGGTGAGTAAACGCTCAGTTCACCTTGCCTTCCAGAATCCTGATCAGTCCACTGCTTTGACCAAGCCAGAGATAATCATTCTGTTTTACATAAGATGCTCAAAAGGCTATGACTTGCCTAATGTCCCTAACATCTTAGTAAAAGACACAAGACTCAAGTCCTAGCTTCTTGCTTTTCAATGTTCTATAGATTATCTAAATTCACCCCAGGCATAGCTCTTGAAATCCTCTTTTGTGTGCAGAAGTTAAGTGTGTGTTCTTCTGGAAAAAGAATCTCTATTCATTGGATTCTTAGTGGGACCTGTTAACCAGCAAAATCAAAGAGCTACCATTTGCATCAAGCAAACAATATCAGACTAATTGGGATGTTGAAGCTGTGTGGTTTTCGATTATCAAGCCACATTTTGTATCTAAAAGCTCCCAGGGATGATTACATGTTAACAGTCAGTTCTCTTGCCTTGAACCTCCCTGAGTATTTAGTATCTTGCTCTTCTCAAATAATCAGCTTTAGAAGACAATAAGAGTCCTTATCACTCACACTGCTTCCCTCCGATGAAAAGTCTATTGTTTGGGACAGGGTTTCACTGTTTAACCCTGGCCGGCCAGAAACTTACAGATCCAACTGCCTCTGCCTCTGCCTCTGCTGAGATAAAGGCATGCAGTACCACACCTAGTTTCTATTACATTTTGAAAGTTTGTCTGATTGTAATTACAATGAAAAGAAGCCTAGCCTTTTTTCACCTCTTAACTCTTTCACGATTTGTCAGTTGTGGTTCTTGGTTCTGCCACGTAATAGTGTTTGAGCCCGTCTTCTGGAGCCATATTGCTCCCACGCAACTCCATGCACTAGCTAGCACTATGTCTTGGGGAGGTTACCTCACCTTCCTGGGTCACAGCTCTTCAGCTGTAAAAAAGGGAAACATTAACAATAACTTGTTCATTAAAATCTTAGGAGATTTTAATGCATTCATACAAAGCAGTTGGAACAGCTATCATCTGCCCTGCAGACCCAGAGGATTATAATAGTGTATGGTGGCCATGAGAAGTAGCAGTTTATGGGGAAAGACATGGAAGAATGAATAAAAAGAAATTCAAGGGCTGGAGAGATGGCTCAGCGGTTAAGAGCACTGACTGCTCTTCTGAAGGTCCTGAGTTCAAATCCCAGCAACACATGGTGGCTCACAACCATCCATAATGTGATCGGATGCCCTCTTCTGGTTCCTCTGAAGACAGCAACAGTGTACTTAGAAAAAACAATAAAATAAATCTTTGAGCTGGGTGTGGTGGCGCACGCCTTTGATCCCAGCACTTGGGAGGCAGAGGCAGGCGGATTTCTGAGTTCGAGACCAGCCTGGTCTACAAAGTGAGTTCCAGGACAGCCAGGGCTATACAGAGAAACCCATATTTTAGAGCCCTAGGAAAGTACTCAGTACTTGCATGACAACCCTCTGTATAGATGTTCTCAACTTCCTACTTCCTTCGGACAAAGAAATTTCAAAGCAATTGTCGCAAGCCCCATACACATTAAGGGGCAAAACAGTTCTGCACCGACGCCCTTTGGGACCCCACCCCCCAATTCCTGCATGTCTGCAACAATACAATGCAGCCTCAAGGGAAACACAACCACACTACCAAGACTACTAATGAAGGCTGGATGCTAAGAAGAGGAAAGTCATGGGTTAGTTCTATTGTTACAAGGAAATGTGTCAAAAGTGAGGATTTAAATGATATTTAATGCATATGGGATCCTCAAATCCATTCATTGATCATTTATCCCACCACACCTCTTTTTTTGAGTTTAATTGTTCATTAAGATTATAAAACTATTATAATTATTAGAACATGCTAATTGGCTCCCATTCTCTAGTATTCTCTTCTACACCCTTCTCTACTTTGTATACCTCTCACCACTGCCAGAAAGTTCTCAAATGCTTGCCTCGTTTTGTCATCCTTTTGCATCTGTTCTCAAACGCTTCCCTGGGCCTACAAATAAAACCCTCATTTTTTGGTTTGGAGTTCAGGCCCTGTCATCTACCCTGCCTCCTTTCCCACCTGCATCTTTGGTCTTGCTTTCAACACATTCTGATGTGATCAATTTTCCTGGCTATGTCAGCTTTCTGTCATCTTTGGCCATACATAGGACTGCCTTCGTGGACCCTACCAGCCTCCATCCTTCACTTCCCGTGTAGACTTGGCCTCCTGCATGTAACCTTGACCACTGCCTCACCCCTCACACCGCAGGTCAAATGCCTGTGCTGTGAGTTCTCAGCCTGGTACTGCCCTTTCACAGTGCTGCATCTTTCTGAGCCATAATTCAGTTCATGGCCTCTGTCTTAGTGAGGATTTACTGCTGTGAACAGACACCACGACCAAGGCAACTCTTATGATATTTAATTGGGGCTGGCTTACAGGTTCAGAGGTTCAGCCCATTATCATCAAGGCAGGTGGATGGCAGCATTCAGGCAGTTATGGTTCAGGAGGAGCTGAGAGTTCTACATCTTCATCTGAAGGCCACTATGAGAAGACTAGCTTCCAAAAAGCAAGGATGAGGGCCCTATAGCCCACACTCACAGTGACACCTTCTCCAAGGCTACACCTAATAGTGCCACTCCCTCCCTAGGCCAACCTTACTCAAACCATCACAGCCTCCTTCCTCAGGCAGCTTGTAAAGCCCTCAAAAGACCAGAATTACTTCATATCCTCAAGACCTAGCAAAATGGCCAGCAAACAACACACTGTAGCTGTGAATATATTGACTATTTGCATGAGATACTGGCATCAAACTACTAAAAGATGGTCACTAACTCATCTAGTAATTTTGAAAAGCCAAGAAAGTATATCTTGATCTTTATTTCCAGATCCAGCCCAGAGTCTGGCACATTGTAGGTGAGTACCTATTGGTTACTGAAGCAAAGCCAGCTGTTTACTGAAGGGGGGAGCCGAGGAATTGGAGTTGGATCCCTAAGTAAACCCAACAGACTGCTGCACTGTCCTTCCACGTCATCCTCAGACTCACCTGTGAGCTTGGCACTATTACTCTCCTTTCTTACAGTTATAAAAACTCAAGTTAGAGATCCAGAGAACACAACATGGAGAGGAATGGGCTTCTAGGGACCCACATGTGCCCTGAGCTCACTCTGTGCTTTTATTCACTGGCAAGCCCCCTCCCCCCCGGCTGCTTCAGCATACAGAATTTTAGACCCACATGTAGGTTAACAGTAGTCACACTGTCATACACTCCCTCTGTCCTGTGTGTCCTCAGTGCTAGAAATTCCTTCCTCACCCTCCACTCCTTTCAAACTTCCTGGATAAGAGTATTCTGGTTTTGTTTAAGGAATAAGCCCCCTGACAGTGGAGTCAGTGACTTGTATTGCCCAGCACAGGACTGCTACTGTGCAGGTGTCATAAAGAACTGTTTGGTAATAGAAAGCCCACTTAAATACTGTCCGTTATATGCCAGACATTGTGAGAGTTACTAGTATCAATTCATTTGTTCTTTACTTCACTGATGCGCTAAGGCCCAGAAGGTTAAGTCATTTGTTCAAGGTCACATACAACCAGTAAACCAAGTAGCCATATCAAACACAGACCATTTGTCTTCAGAGCTTAGGCCAGAACTGCACTGCTTCTCCAGCAAGTTCCTGGAACCCACTGCACAAAGCAAGGGTCTCTTCTAATCCCTGTGTTTCCCTGGCAGAGCAGGTATCTTGTTATTATGTTGTTTACACAGAGGTCTATTCCACTGGACTGTAACAGGTCCACACCTGTGGGATCTGGCACAAGGCACTGACAGTAAATGTTACAAATGAACCACAATCTATTCTATGAGGAGTAATGTACAGTCCCTGTTCCATACACAGATTAAAAAATGGGGGTGGGGGGGCAGGACAACAGAAGTCTCTGAGCCTCTATACTATACACCACTGACCTATGTGTGGGCCTGCCTCCACAATAAGTATTTGTTCCAAAATGATTCACCATACTGGCATTATTTAAGTGTCCCTTGTCTCATAGAAATGAGGTTATCCTTGGCTTATCTATTCAGTGAAACCTTACAAACTCGATTCTCAGCCACTACCCAGGGTAAAATGCCCAGACAGGAGTGATTTGAACCACCAATTTCAGTGTTAGAGACATCCCAGAAATATAGAAACCTGAAGTCTTCCCGACCCAATGCTAGAGTCAAACTGCTTTTTGGTTAAGTCCCATTGGGAAGCATGGTGAACTTGGCAGTCTGGGATCCCAGAATTAGCCAAGGGAGATGTCAGCAGTATCAGAATGGAGCCTGCCTTCTGGACACAGGTGTCCAGGCCCTGCAAATGTTACCTGCCTCCCATGAGCACACACGAGTAACATTTGCATAAGGCTTTTCTGAGACGTTAGCAACAACAAGCCTTATTGAAACTTTTCCTTGTGTTTTGGGGATCAGAAGCAGCAGTTGGGAACTCGCTTGATTTCCAGAGGTGAGTGCCAGAGACTGTTGAATATCCATTTGGAAACCAAAAATTTCCACTTCAAGCCACTATCTTTCTAGTTCCATCATTGTGGTCTTTAGCTCAAAATCTTATATTATAGATGGAGAAACTGAGGATCAGAGCAATGAACTGGCTTGTCTACGGTCTCCATTACAACCTGCCTTTACCCATAGCAAATGTCAGTAACGAACTGGCTTGCATAGCTGTCACCTCCGTGCTTCAATTTCTTCATGGCTTTCTTCCATGTTACGTGAGGTTATAGGCAGAATGAAGAATATGCTTTCTTCAATAAAAGTGGTACCACACCTTGGGGAAAGTCTGGTAAAGAGTCAAGTCTGTGGTGTGAGCCCCCAAATAGATGCCCTGAGAGCATATAGGGGTAAGAGTATGCTTCCCAGAGGGCTTGGAGTGGACCTTAACAGTTCTGCTCCTTCCTGGCTGGTGTGAGAAGGATGCTTTGTGTTTTGTATTCTGGTTAATGTAACCTCCAGAACATGTATGAAGCTTATGGGCAGAGAAAGACACATAGAGAGAGAGAGGGAGAGAGAGAGTCAGAAACAGAGTTTGAACATTCAGGGTATGCTGAGAGGCCATTCAGCCACATCAATCCATCTGAATTTGGGGTTTGGGTTCTGGTGAGGAATTTTCAGATTAGGGTTCAGAATCAGAGCCACCCAAAACCAAGTTCTTTGTTTCCAGGTACCAGATGCCAGGTCTCCCTTCTCATGGAGATAAACAGTATGCTGAGAAGGGAACATTTTTTTTCCTCTGAGGAATGTTTCCTCTGAGCATAGTACCTGCCTAGTAAATAATGCCCATGTGCCAGTCACTAGGAAGGACTTCATATTAGTTACTTTTCTATTGCTAGGATAGAGGAAATCTTGATAAGACATGATACAATAAAATAAAATCCTAATAAAGGGCAACATAGAGAAGGAGTTTGTGTTAGGGTTTAGTTCCAGAGTGGACATAGTCCATCCAGCCAGGGAAGGCATTGCAGCAGGAGTGTGGGGCAGCCTGGCAGCCAGGAAGCACTGAGATCACATTTCATCCATACACAGGAAGCAGAACAGAATAGGAAACTAAACTGCAAATCCTCAGACCACTCCAGTGTCAGCCTCCATCTCACAAGTTTCCTCCCCCTAAATAGCGCCACCCTAAAAGGCATTCACCTGTGAAGGAGTGGGCATTTAATCCTTCAACCCTCACAGGCTTTAAGACACTGTACTACTGAATGCTTAATGGAAGTGTTATTTTACCCTCGTTTTACAGAGGAGGTGTGATAAGGGCAAGCAAGACTCCATCCATATCCCTGCTGAACCTCGACCACGTGAACACAGTGCTGAAAAGATGGAAGGGAGTACGGGATGCCTAACCAGCAATGAGCACACAGTTCACCAAACAAAGGGGTTCCAAACATTGGAGGGAGCTCCTCCACGCCTAGCACACTAGCTCAGGGGACTGATAGGAAAGAACCATTCATTCTCAACCATCCCCACACCTGCCTTGTGATCCTGACGGATCACTTCTCTATTTCCTATTGATAGTTCCATCTTAGTTTCCTCTAATAGAAACTGGAGATAACAGGTGATTGTGTGGTTTCAGATAGGACGACACAGAGGCACTTGGGACCCGCCCCCCCCACCATCCCCCTCACACTGCTACACTGACGGACAGTTGAGGCATCTCAGAAACTGGATTGGAAGAAAACCTGGGGGAGAAAGAGCAGCATGTTGGAATCTATATCAGCTAATGCAGGTCATGGGGTTCCATATCGGAGATGGGTGGGCCTGGCAGACCCTAAAGAAGTCAGGAAACTAGGAACTGCCATGTCCTAACAGCCACATTGTGCGACACAACAGGAAATGCAGGGTGGGGGGGTCAGAGTTAAAAATTAATAACACAGGAGGAATTAAAACAGAAGAAAGGTGACCTGTGGCTTACACTCGTTTTGCTTCTTTCCAAATTCATTTCTCCCTCTTCAATTTTGGTCTGTGTCCTAGATGCTGCCTGCTGGGAATTCTCCACAACCAGCTATTCCTTGCTGCACTCTTTTTTTTTTTTTTTTTTTTAAAGATTTATTTTATTTATTATATGTAAGTACACTGTAGCTGTCTTCAGGCATTCCAGAAGAGGGCGCCAGATCTCATTAAGGATGGTTGTGAGCCACCATGTGGTTGCTGGGATTTGAACTTATCATCTTCGGAAGAGCAGTCGGGTGCTCTTACCTGCTGAGCCATCTCACCAGCCCCCCTTGCTGCACTCTTAAGAAAGGTCTATACAGATCTGACCCAGGAACCAGCCTAAATCTGACCCGAGATCTCAGATGGCTGTGGAGCAAGCACAGAGATAGCTGACAAGTCCCACAAGGCCAGGCATTGTCAGTAGAAGTGAAATGTAGCAACCTTTACACCCAGAATTCTTGACTCAGCTGGTAAGAGACTTGGACTGGACTCTAGGTCCAGGGACTGCTCTCTTTACCTATGCTGCCTTAAATTCCCCTTTCTGTCCTGCCTCAATATTGCAGCCAAGGCTTTAAGTTGGGTTTGGAACATCTATCATCCTGGAAGCTAACTCCTGAACTCACCAATCTAAGGTCCTCCAAACTCAGAATGACCTGCCAATCACCTTGACTTTCTTAAGTTTATGTCTTTTGCAGATAGATAAAATGGGAGAAAAGATTCTGTTCAAAATAGCTATGTACTACCAAGGATGTGTGTTTAGGAAACAGTAGGGGGGGGATTACACACACACACACACACACACACACACTCACACACACACACACACACACACACACACACACACACACAGTCACTGTGTTCTAGGTGAAAGCATCCCCCTATTGCAAAGATGCAAAATCTCAAAGTAATTTAAAATGACAGATTCTGCCTGGCAATGATGGTGCATGCCTTTAATTCCAACACTTTAATTCCAGGAGATAGAGACAGGTGGATCTCTGAGTTCCAGACCAGCCTGGTCTACAGAGTGAGTTCCAGGACAGCCAAGGCTACACAGAGAAACATCATGGGAGGGGTCAATTTTTATTTTACTAATTAGATTTGTAATTCATAAAATGTTGGTTTAGATTACTGTGTTGAAGAAAAAAAAAACATGAGAAGTTTGAAAAACAAAGACTCAGGAAGTGGTAGTATAACCTGCTCTCCCAAATATTACAGAAGTTCGACAATTGGATCACTGGGGATGGGGGAAACAAGTGCCTGAGCCAAGAAAGGTCATCTGAGATGTCAGGATGTGTGTGTGGGGGGGGGCATGCAGATCATGAAACAGTCCTGTGGTAACTGGCCAATAATTTGGGGGGGGGGGAGTTACACCTACCATAAAAGCTAATTTCAACTGAACTAATTACAGACGTAATGAAAAGAGCTAAGGGTAAAATATATAGGTAATAAATTATCTTAGAAGTTTAAAACCGGAAAACCTTTAAGATACTATAAATATACACCATTTTTTAAAAGAGAAATTTAACAAGCATGCCTACCTCAACACACAAAGAAAGTGTAAAGCCCCAGGATAGTAATAGGAAAGCCTATGCAGCGGACATGGCAGAAAGGAGAGTACTGCTGCCTTGGCTGTGTGCATGGCTACCGAGCTAAGCCAACGTGAGGCAGCCCTAATTCTTTAAAGGACTAAATGCAGGTTATTTTAAAATGGACCACAATGACTAAGAAATAAAGAAAAAAATGAAGAAAATGTAAATTGCAACGCCTGTGAGATACTCCTTGCTTGAATTAACAAAGATTAAAAAGATCCCAAGACGCATCTGTTGAGCACCTTGCCTGAGGGCTGCTTGACAGGTAGCTATCAAGTGCCTGAGAGAAAGAGAGAGAGAGAGAGAGAGAGAGAGAGAGAGAGAGAGAGAGCGCCTCTGATCACTCGATCTTATTTCTAGTAATTTATCCTAAGGAAATAATTGGTCACATTCATAAAGGATGCTCATGATAGCAGTGTTATTAGAGCATAAAATGGAGACTATTTAACTAATTGGCTAAACAAGATACATCCATAATTCTTTTAAAGATTATGAAAAAATGCTTATATTTGTAGACATGGTGCATATATTGGTAAATGAGCACACAAAAATAGTTTATAAAGATATACACCAAAATATATTCTGCTACATTTTCTAAAAAGTCTGTAAGATGTTTACTTTATGAGAACAAGCACTGGCAGAGTCCATTTGGGAGAGCTGATGCTCATATCAAGGATTCCTTCAGGAAGCCCCTCCACACCTACTGCTCTGCCGTGAGGTCAATGGTGTGTGACCATGTGCCTAGATGATCATTCAACTCTGTAAGAACACGTTACAAGTAATTAATCTCTACTCCTCTGAGAGCAGGACACATTCTAGAGACTCTCAGTTTTCCTCGAATAACTGCTGAATTTAAAGAAATCAACCCTAAAAGTAATCGCTAAGCCCCACAGTATACTCAGAACTGAGGTGAAGGGACTATGACTGGACACTGGATCTGGATTTCTTTCCTAAGGCTGATCAGCCGTGGTGTTTCCTCACTGCTTTGGGCCACTCAGGTCTGAAACGGGCCATTGCACTTCCTTAAAAGCACCGTGTGCTAAGCAACACAGGCCGCCACACCTACGGTTTAGCAGAGTGGCAAACATGGGAGACACTTCAAAATAGGAAGTCTTGAAACCTTGGGTAACCTCTACTCCCTTGCAGGGCTTGTCCTAGGAGGGCAGTAGCTGTGGTTGTGGCTACTGATTGGGGCTTAGTGTTGTCCCCACTGCTACTCTCTGTACCGGTCCCTCCTTCCCCTCAGGTGGCCCTTCCACCTGCTGCTTGAGAGTAAGACGCCCAGTGAGTGCCCTTTCCCCCAGAAGTGGAGCAGCAAGGGTGCAGAGGAAAAGCCTCAAGTGGAACCCAGAGCTTTGCAGAAGTGATCAGGGAATGGTACTCAGTTCTTAAAATTTGTACCGCTTTCCAGGTAGGAATCGGTTTCTCACCTGAAAAGTGAGATAATAAGACCGAATGGGGGAAGATAATTCTTCAGAAATCACTGCAGGGAAAGTGCAAGACGCTGGAGCCCTCACAGGAAGAACACGCAAAAAAAAGCCCAGAGCCACAGTGGGCGGTGTGGTTCCTTGTTTTGTTTCCAAACTCCAAAGTTGTGTCGACTTTTCTTGGCCCTAGCATAGGCCTTCCACCAAGAACCCTCTCAACCGAACCAGGCTGTCCTCTCTCCATTCGCGCTGGGCACGCACGACTGGAGAGGGCTTAATCAGGAAGACTGGAGAAAAATGTCTCGTGTGCTGGCGTCCACGCCTGGGTCCACGCAGGAACAGGAGCCACTATGGTGCAGGGGGAGTGGGGGGAACGCTTGTCAGGAATGCCTGCCTTCGGAGACACTGTCTCCCAAGGCGCCTTCTTCTTCCTCCAGCCCCTTCCCAGGTGTAGAGTTTGAGCCAAACCAACGGAATCCAGAGCTTTGGAAAGGGGTCTATACGGGAGGGGCAACTCCGTCCCGGAGCCACCGGTTTGGGGATAATTACTTTTAATGTCAGAAAGATTTAGTTTAATATCATCTCTATTAGGCTGCCGAGAGGGTAATTAAACGGGACGCGTCGCAGCCGGCAAACAGATGGCGTCTGCTTGCTCCGAGGCTGCGGGCAAACAGTGGCAAAAGTCAACGCTTCCCAGGTCCTCCCATTGATACCACCAGCCCTTCTCCTAGTCAGTAGTACAGAATCTTCACTCTTGGGCCCCCAACCCCGCATCATCCTGGGCCCCCACCTGGGCCTTCCCTCTGGACCTCTGCTGTGGAGTGGGCCCTGAGTGATGGATGGCGTTGATCAAGCATGAGGGTGTAGAGGACTTCTTGGCTGTCTTGGCTGGGTGCACACACCCCATCCCCACCCACCGGGCAGACTCTTCAGCAAATGATTCTGAGCTGGGGACACTTCTGAAAAGTGTGAGTTGGGTCCTCACTATCAGTCACTTCCTTTCTGCCCAGGTCCCAGCAGGCGGAGAAGGTCTGGGGCTCTGTGCACTAGCATAATATTGCCTGAGGATATGCCCAGTGCTGAGTGCGCACACTCGCGACGTGGAACTCTGCAGGTTTGGCTGGGCCCACAGGCGAACATGCTTCTGAGAGCACACTGTGGAGTTAAACTTTTTGAAAGGGTCCCTTGGGTGGGAGAACGTCAGAGGTGAGCGCACCCCCCTTCCCCGTGTGTGTACATGAAGGTGTGTCCGACCCTGCACTGAGGTCCTAAGGGTGGTGTTCTGTTGGGATGTGCGTGGTGGTGGTGGTGGTCCTCCTGTTGGACATATGCTCCCTAAGGCTAGCGGCTTAGCTGGGTCATCACTTCCAGTCCTCTCCTTTTTGGGCAGAACAGAAGATGTTAGTTAGCTGGGAAGGGCCTGGGAAGCCAAAGTGGGCATGGTTCTCTCAGTCCAGAACAGGCTTTTTTTTCTGATTCCTTCCTTAATTCTTCACGTGAACGCCCCCATCCGCGACTTGGGAAAAGAGAGCTTGAAGACTCAGAAGGGGGAGATATCAACTCGAGGAAAGAGCACCCGAATCGGGGTACACCCTGTAGTTTGGCCTGAGCTGGTTTGCAGGATGCATATCTCCTGCCTTTTAAGAAAAGGAGGTGGCTCACAACTTTAATCCCAGCACTGAAAAGGCAGAGGCAGGCGGATCTCTGTGTGTTTGAGTCCAGCCTGGTCTACAAAGCGAGTCCAGGCAGCGCTTGTCACACTGTGAAACAACCCTGTCTCTGGGAAAGGGGGTGGGGGAACCCAAAACAGGTTCGATCCAGAGCTGGGGTTCCTGTAACTGTTGTCTTCCCCTGCGAGTTCATCTAAGTGTCAGGACAGCTAAGTGCTCTGGCCTCGGGCGCTAGAAGAGTTAGGCCACCCTTCCCAGAAAACTAAGCGGATCTGGTTAGGTTATTTTGTTTTGGGGTCCACATTTTTTTCTGAAAAATCCCCCCCCCCGCAAAAGCTCTAAAAGCAGGCGGGTAGCAGCACGCGGAGCCTCCCTCCCACAGGCCAGCACTTGGGCATAGTCATTCTACCCTCTGACCCCTGGGGATCTCCCCTTAACTCGCTACCAAATCCTTTCTCCCGGCTCCGGAGAGAGAACTTTGCCTGTGGCGGGCAACCAGGTTGCTATTCTATATTAATTGTGTCCAGACTCCTTTGAAACAGGCCTGGTGAACTTTCTGGAAGCTGTCTGCCAGATTCTGTGGCTCATCGCCCCTTCTCGTCTCCCCCAGTCGGATCCTCAGTTGGCTCCTTGGGCGGAGCGCGTCCTGACCCTTGCAGGCCCATGGTTCTGCTTTGGGGTCCTGCTGATCTCCTCTTCTTTCCAGTCCCAGCCTCGGGTCCTCCTGAGGCAGGCTCTGGGAGCCTAGCAGATGACCGTCAGCAGTGGCAGAGACCCGACTTCCGACGCCCAAGAGTTTAAAAAAAATCAATGCCAAAAGCGCACGGCAGGGATGCAGGGATCGGAAAGGGAATAAGGAGATAGTTTCGCATTTCATTTAAACGAATTTTCTTTACTCTGAAGGAGAAAAGTAGAAAACAAAAATGAGAGTAACAGGATGTTAGCCTCCAAAGGCAAAGGAAAAGTCCGAGCTGGAGAATTCGAGGGCGACGCAGTGCAAGGACTTAAACATCCGTAACAGATGGGAATAACTACGAAGAGATACAAAATTCGAACTTGTTACCTCCTCCGCAGACCCAACGGGTTCTGGGGCCGTGACGTCAGCACGGATCGAGGAAGGCCAAGTCAAAGCAGGTCCAGGGCTCTCGCCCCCTGCGGAAGCCTTGTGGTTTGATGGGCCTGACCGTCTGGCCCGTGCCTCCAGCCTCCAGAGGATCTGGGGAGTCGCAAAGGCGGCTTTTTACTTTCGCTTAAAAAAAAAAAAGTTACAAGTAAACTTTGTTAATTTCAAACAGCCACAAAAAGAATTCCACAAAAAAAGGGCAGCAAGATGCAGAGAAATTCGTAAAGGCAAGGAGGGCACAGGGGGGGCGAGGGACAGGGCAGGGGCGCGGGGAGAGGAGAAGCTGCAGCGTGTGGACCCACGTTCCTCCCCTGGGCTCCTAGCTTGAAAACACAAATCCTTACAAATCGCACTTACCCTCCGTGACGCCCACGGTGTCAGGACTTTGCAAACGAAGGAACTAAGCATTAAAGGTGACAGAGGGCGGGGGAAGGGAGCAAACCGGCTCTCAACTACCTCGGAGCCCGTCGGAGGTGGAAGCACACGGTCACGGTCAGAAGGAAGCCAGCAAAAACCATCTTGGCAAGTCTGCGGTGAACACCCTCCCTCCCCCACCCGGGCACCCGGGTTCCACTCCCACTTCGACAGCGGTAATTGAATTGTCACCTGCTCCTGTCCCGCCCCAGGCCTCCGGGGCCACTTGGGAAGCTCGGCCTTGCCAAGCGCCCCGGGCCAAGGGAGAGTGGCTCAGTGGAGCCGGAGCCCCAGGAGTAGAGGGGTTACACACGTCTACGCGGAGAGGCGCACCGGACACGGTAATTAGGAGCAATTCACACGCTCTCGGGCGCACGGAAACTTCTTGTCACGACATTTGCAACGCTCCTCCTCGCGCACTCCTTCCCTGGCGCCCCCTCCCATCCCGCAGGCACTCAGCAGAGCGTGCGGAGTTTCGAATTTTTCGGACACTGTAGAATGAGGGGCTCCCCGGGCGCGGGCCCGGCCAATCAGAGCGCCGACTGTCTCCCCTGGCCAATGGCAGGCGCCACATTGTTGTCCAATTCTGTCTAATGGAGCCCTGAGGAGCAACAATAGAGCGGGCGAGCGGCTCATTGAGAGCTGGCAGCGCCGGACTACCCGGCCCGGGGCGAGCGCTGCGTCCGGAGCGCACCGAGGGGACGCGGTTTGCAACCAGCCGCCCCCAGCTAGGCCCCCGGCCCCGAGGCCCCTCCGGGGTGTTGGACTGTTGTGTTCCCAGAGGGGTCCGGAAGTTCGGACATGGTGGCTGAAGGAGGGTGACGTGGTCAGAGAAGGGGCCGGGGGCAAAGGGACGAGGCCGAGAGCCGAGGCACGAGCCGAGCTGGGCGACGGGTGCCGCGCCAACGGAGGAGGAGCCCCGGAGCTCGAGGCAGGTAGGGGAGGGCCGGCGGCCGAGCAGGGGAGGCGACCGGGTCGGTGGCCCCCGAGGGCGAGGCCCAGGCCCTGCGGGCCTTGGGCACTGCGTGCTTGAGGATCTGGGGGAAGAGGCCCCGGAGCACACGGAGCTCTGGGATTTCCAGATCGGGACCCCAGGAGCGGCTCCTGGCTCTGGCGGGGACCCGGGCTGCGTGGCGGGGAGTGGAGGCCGCGGCGGAAGCCAGGAGCAGGGCCTGCTGGGCCTTCTGCGGCTGCGGCGCAGGTGGGACTCTCGGGTCCCTTCAGGGTCAGTTTCGGAGGCGACTTCTTGTCCTCCTTGAGGCCTGCTGGATTGTGCAAGTCCCAGAACCCTGGCCTGAGACCAACACTCTGGAACTTGCGCACAAGCGGGGTCCCAAGAGGTCCCTGGATGAGGAGGGTGTGTCTGAGGACTCAGTCCCCAAACTGGGAGGGGTGGGGGTTGGGTAGGAGGCGTAGAGCAAAAAGACTCGGGCTCCTGCAAAGTCTAACTTTTCTGAAGATGTGCTTTCCTCTGACTACTCCAGACTAAGAGTCTAAACCCCAAGCCACAGGTTTCGCCCTATCCCCGCCCTACCTTTTGCTGGAGAGTTTTTCCTATGCAGCGCTGTCGCTCTCGGTGGACCTCAGTCCCCGTCGCCTTGTCAGCTGTTTCTGGATGTTTTTCTCGTTATTCAACTAATCTTTGAGCTAGGGTGGCCAGTCCAAAGAAAGTTTCTTCCGACGGCTTTTCTCTCTTCTCAGCTCTCCTACACTCGGTTCTGTGGAATAGATCCGTCTGTTTCCTCTCCTAACCCTTTAGAGGCTCAGAACACAGTATTTGCAGAATTCTTTTGGCTGTGATCCCAGGGCCATAAGCCGAACTTTGCCTCCAAGTTTTGTCTTCTAGTTCTTACCCTACTTCTAACAGGAAGAAATTCGTCAGTTCCTTTTCGCTTGAATTCCTCTGCTCCCACGTTGAAACCTACAAATAAGACCCCAACCCAACCTGTTCAACTCCTCACCTCGCCTGCACCTTTCTCTCCTCTTCACCTGTCCACCAAACGGGATGATTTTGCCCTCCCCCCTTTTTTTCTTGCTTTGCCTTTGACATCTGCTTGTTGGTCCCAAGTTTTCTCTGTAATCTGAGTCCCTTTCAGGCAAATATTTCTCTTTTTTTGGCTCACCCCAATTAACCTAAGCTTTGGGCATAATATTTTCTTTCCAAATCCTCTTTACATTTAACTGCACCAATGACTTCCAAACGTTGTCTTGTTTTTTTCCCCTTGGTGGAACTACTGATTCAAACGAAATCTTACACCTGGCGTGTAATTCAGATATAAGAGGTCAGTGATGGGGTGGGGGTGTTCTTTAAGTTTACAGAGAGGTTCCAGTGCGCCTCCCCAGCAGTTTGACAGCCATAAGTTTAGTTAAACGTGTACAACCAAAGTTTCCCAAAATGGGTTTCTGCAGGCCGCGCTTAAGCCTACTCACTGTACTACCCTGACTCAGGTCTCTTTCCCCACGCTAGGTCCAGCCATGGAGCTGCGCTCGGAGCTGCCCAGCGTGCCCGGCGCGGCGACAGCAGCAGCGACAGCGACGGGACCACCCGTGGCATCGGTGGCGTCGGTGGCAGCGGCGGCAGCTGCAGCAGCATCGCTACCAGTGAGCGTGGCCGGAGGCTTGCTGCGGGCGCCGCCGCTGCTGTTGAGGGCAGCGGAGAAGTACCCGCGGACCCCCAAGTGCGCGCGCTGCCGCAACCACGGAGTGGTGTCCGCGCTCAAGGGTCACAAGCGCTACTGCCGCTGGAAGGACTGCCTGTGCGCCAAGTGCACGCTCATCGCCGAGCGCCAGCGCGTCATGGCGGCTCAAGTGGCCTTGCGCAGGCAACAGGCGCAGGAAGAGAACGAGGCGCGCGAGTTGCAATTGCTGTACGGCACTGCCGAGGGCCTGGCGCTGGCCGCCGCCAACGGCATCATCCCCCCGCGGCCTGCCTACGAAGTCTTTGGCTCGGTTTGCGCCACCGACGGCGGGGGGCCGGGAGCTGGAGCGCCCGCGGGGAGTGCAGGGGGCGCTGGGGGCGCAGGGGGCGCAGGTGAGAGCACGGTCACACTGAGGGTGGGGTGGGGTCTGGAAGGAGGAGCCTGGGGGGGGGGGACGACACAGGGCTGCTGCACGAAGCCTAGTGGCTTGTTTTCTCCCTGACAAAGTGCAGCTCCCTTCCCCAGATGCTCCAACTACTTAACTGTGGCTCTCCACCCACTCATAAACTCTCTGCCCTGCCTGCAGTTTTTATACTTTCTTCCTCGCCCTCACCCCAGGCCCCAAGGCAACACTTTTAGCTTTACTCTTGTTAGGGGGCAGGTCCTTAGTTACTGCCCAACTCATTTAGCTGGGCCTTCTCCCCTGGCAGCCCGGAAGCCGCCCATCTGTTCTGCTCTGAGCTTCTTACAAGGCCACCTTTCTCTTTTCTTCCCAACTCTTCTGAAAAGACCCTGGCAATCCTAATCCTCACTACTTCCCTAAGTACTGGAGACGCCCTCTTTCGTTTCTCAGCAAGATTCCTTTCCTCCTGTTCCTAAGGCATTTCTGACAAAACAGTCTCTGCGTCCCCCTCGCTCTGGCTCCGTTTCTCTCTTATGCACGCCGGTTTCTCATAGTTGGCACTTTTTTGCTCTTTCTCGGGTCCCTTTCCCTTGCTCTTGCTCTGTCGACTCCCCGCATAAACACACCTTTTGGACTCGAAGTTGAGGGAGGTAGTTGGGCAACGGGACGGGTTCCAGTTCCGGCTCTCGGACTCTTTGGAAGAAGGACATTTCTTAGGAGTTTTGAAAAATGTGGTCTAGAAATAGGATGTAACTTATTTTGTCTGTAGAGAGGCTAAGGACCTAGTCCCCTAAGGATCCCCCTCTTCAGGTTGAGGTGCCTAAGGCTCTGGCAACCTGAGTGGAGTAAGTAAGGTCTTCCACATACTCTGAGGTATAGGTAGAAGTTCTGTTTGCTCCGATTTGAACCTTGACAAGGCCACCTCTCTAGGGTGGGGTGAGATGGGAAGCGAATGGAGGTGTTAGGGCGCAGGTGCAGGAAGAGCGTACTGAACATTAAGTTTTCAGGGTGTCAGGTGGGGGTGTCTGGGCAAAGAAGAAGCGTGAGCCTAGGAGGAGGGAGAGAGCTGTAGGATCTTGGAGAAGAGGTAAAAATAAAACCAGGGCCCTGTCAAGAATAGTTGGGAGGTCAAGAGGAACAAGAGGAAACTGGCATTCAAAAGGGTCCAGTGTTCTTAATCTCTCCTCACATGTCCATCTTTTCCCTCCTCTCAGAGGCCAAGTTGCAGAAGTTTGATCTGTTTCCCAAGACGCTGCTTCAGGCCGGCCGCCCCGACAGTCCGCAGCCGCCGCCAGGGAAGCCCTTGTCGCCCGACGGCGCGGACTCAGGTCCCGGGACCTCGTCCCCGGAGGTGCGGCCCGGCTCAGGTTCGGAGAACGGAGACGGCGAGTCCTTTTCGGGGTCGCCTCTGGCCCGGGCCTCCAAGGAGGCGGGTGGCAGCTGTCCTGGGAGCGCGGGCGCCGGCGGTGGTGGTGAGGAGGACAGCCCCGGCTCCTCCAGCCCCCTGGGTTCCGAATCGGGTTCGGAGGTTGACAAAGAAGAAGCCGAGGCCGCACCGACTCCCGGGCTGGGCGGCGGACCGGGGCCGCGGCAGCGGACGCCGCTGGACATCTTGACGCGCGTCTTCCCGGGCCACCGGAGAGGCGTCCTGGAGCTGGTGCTGCAGGGCTGCGGCGGCGACGTGGTGCAGGCCATCGAGCAGGTGCTCAACCACCACCGCGGAGGCCTGGCGGCCGGCCTGGGCCCCGCCGCGCCGCTGGAGAAGGCCGCGGTGAGCGCGGCGGTGGAGGACGCGTGGCCCGGGCGCGTGGAGGCCGCAGCCGCCGGGGGAGCCGGGCTGCCCGCTCCGCTGCAGACCGGGCCCGCCGCGCCCCCGCACCACAGACCCTTGCTGGCCGGGGCCATGACGCCCGGCGCGCTGGGCTCGCTCAGCAGCCGCTCCGCCTTCTCGCCGCTGCAGCCCAACGCCAGCCACTTCGGCGCCGACGCGGGCGCCTACCCTCTGGGCGCGCCGCTCGGCCTGAGCCCCCTGCGCCTGGCCTACTCGGCGGCGGCGGCCCACAGCCGCGGCCTGGCCTTCATGGCACCCTACTCCACGGCCGGTCTGGTGCCCACGCTCGGCTTCCGGCCGCCCATGGACTACGCCTTCAGCGACCTCATGCGCGACCGCTCGGCCGCCGCCGCCGCCGCGGTGCACAAGGAGCCCGGCTACGGGGGCGGGCTGTATGGGCCCATGGTCAACGGCACCCCTGAGAAGCAGTAGGGTATAGGGCCAGGTAGCCCGGCCACCCGAAACAGTGACCTAGCCTGCTCCCCCAGCCGCAGGCCCCTCCTCGCCCTGCCCTGCGCCCTCCGCTCACAGTTGGCTTTAGGGGCTTGTTTGGGAGGGTGGGTGGGTGGGAGCACTTCGGCTGACCGCGCAGGTGTCCCCAGAGGAACCCTGTAGTCTGGGTGCTCGCCCCGCTTCAGGCCACCTTGCCCCGGGCCTGCTACCTTGTTGTCAAGAGGCTGGGGATCCCTAAGAACCCCGAGGGCGACTGCGGCCGCGCCCGCCCCTGCTGCTCCCTCTGCTCCGCTCGCCTCCCCAGCCCGCGCTCAGGTGGATGGCAGGATGGACCAGCCTCTTGTGTGTCCTCCAATACCCGTTCCCCTTTCGTTTTTAAAAAAATCCTCTCTAACAAATATAAATTTAGGATGTATACATCTCTTGGCACTGAGTCGAGTCTTTGGGACACATATATCGGTATCAATTGTAAAAAAAAAAAAAGAAAAAAGAAAAAAAGGAGACGTTCTAAGGTGCACTTTCCTCGTTGCGGTATTTGTCGCTCTCTTTGTTGCTTATGCCGATAAGCATGGGTTTCCTTGGTGCAGTGTGAGTTTTTATATATGTATAAATCTATATATAATCTATACATATATATATACAAGCCAGTGTATAATGTTATAAAATGGAATTCTAAGTTATTAATTGTAATCTGTAGGTGACCTCGGTATTAACGTGGAAAACATTCAAAAATCAAAGCAAAAAAAGGACAAAATGGAAAAAAATTAGACTATTCGCACATTGTACGTATCGGGTTTTATAGCTGAAATCTACTGTACGCTGGGGAGGAACCCTGCCGACCCCTGGTCCCCTGGCCTGCGGCTGTTCTCCAAAGCGGTCCAGGCTGCGCTGAAACACGAATAGAGTGTCGGGTGAGTGAGCCAGAAGCTCCCGGACTCGCCAGCGAGCGACGCTGCGCACAACTGCTCACTTTGTGCTTTCCTTTGCATAGGTATGAGCTAGAAATAAATGTTATTTTCTAAATAAAGTAACGCTCGAATCCCGTTCCGCTCCTCAGGCGGCTGGGAGGAAAAGCTTTTAATTTCCCACTGGGGCCGCGGTGGCCCGAAGTCACGGATCGCGCCTGTGCCCCGACCCTGAAGGGACCCAGACAGGAAGCTGCGGGGTGGCGCCTGGGACCGCGCAGTGGGGGGCGCGGCTGGGAACCTGCTGTCGAGGTGACACGAGGGCGTGGTGAGCGTCGCCTGGCCTGGCGCAGGCCGGGGCCTGGGCTCTTCCCCCGCGCAGATGACCTAGCTGCGGTCCCGGACGCACACCTCACTCTTGGCTTCTTGAGGATTTTAGGGGTCCAGAGCGCTGGGCGGGGCGGCTGGAAGAGGACCTGCGACACTTCTTTTGCCAGGACCTGCGGCCTGATAGTTATTCGGTGTCGTAGAATGCCGCCTTCGCCAGAGGCAGTGCACTGAGATTTGCGGGGAGGACGCCCCTTCGGGCCAGGCCACTGCGGCACCTCTTGCGAATTAGCTGCCCCTCTGCCGACCCCCATCTCCGACCTCAAATCCCTCCCTCCTGCTCTCCGCAGGGTCACTCCTCTACTCCAGGAAATAGGGTGCCCCCTCCCCTAGACTGGGCCCGGAGACATCCCAAGGTAAACTTCTTGGGGCCCCGGCTCGAGTTCCGCCAGGCGGTGAAACTTAATAGCAGGACAAGAAAACGGTTTAATAAAGAAGGGCTTTAATAGGGAACTAATTTGATTGAGTTGCCTAATTCCACTTTAATTGGAAAGGGGGTTCGGCTGTTTGGTTATAAAGTGTGAGGGTGAAGATGAGATGGAGGGAGGGGGTGAGAGCGAGAAAAGAAAGATGAGGGCAAGAAAGAGATGAGTCGGGGAAAGAATGAAGGTGGAGGGGTTAAATGAACGGAGCAAGTTAAGAAAAGAGAGGTACGACGGGGTGGGGGGTTTACGGGGCCGCCGCCCACTCCAACTTTCCTGAGCCCTCCAGGCCTAGCTCAGTCCGCCAGTTCCCACCGCCCCACCCAGGTTTCTGCTCCGACCATCCAAGGCTGTGTAGAAGGAGAAGCTAAGATCCGCAAGCTCCCTTGGTTTCAGGAGTGACCTACACTGGGTCCCCTGAAGCGCCTGGATTGCTTGCAGGTGTTCAGGTCAAATGCAAGCAGTGAAGCCCCAGTTTATTCCCAAGAATATCTGTGCTCCGCGAGTTTCGAGATGGTTGTTTTTAGTTCGCTCTCAGCGAAGTTTGCCCTATTGCCTGTTTTCGGGAGGAGGAAACCAGTGCCCCGAAGACCAGTGTCAGGATCTCCTCTCCTCGAATCCTCGCCGGGCGCCCGTGGGTCTACTTTGCTCTTAGATCCTTGCACACAGGTGACTTTGCAGACACACGGTGGTGGGTCCGTAGAAACGTCGGTTTTGTGTTCCTTCGTGACTTGTTTGGAAGATCCAGATAGCTGTTGCCCTATGCTGGGGTTCCCAGCACCTATGGTAAAGCTAGGTCATGAGCAGAGGGAATCCCCCAGCGGTGACTACTGAAGCCTCTCCCTGGTGTTGCTCATCTTGGTGACTGGGGTCGGTCAATCAGAGCCTGGTAAAGGTGGCATGCCCCTGACCCACAACTCACAACCTACTGCGCAGTCAGGAAGAGAGACACCACGACCCGCCTGGGGGAGCCCAGTTCAGAGCCCAACCCGCCTGGGGGAGGCCAGTTCAGAGCCCGGTCAAGGTCACTCCCACCCTGGTGAAGGAGTGGTTAGGGGCAAGCCAGAGACTAGCCCCCCCCTCTTTCCTAAGGTCTGCACCTGGGACATACCGTGGGAGAGGTCCCTAGGCCCTCACCAGACAGGTAAGGTGTCAGCGGAGCCAATGCCAGCATAGGGGAACGCAGCATTGGACTCAAATCCCTGATTTCTGTTGTCTACATTTATTCTCAAATTCTCACGAAGCCAGCTGGAACCGGCCTTGGCTTGAACACTGGGAAGACTCAGACTGGGACCACTGCGGTTAGCTCAGGCTGGTGGGAAAAAGCGTCCTTGGGGGAGGGGGAAGTAGCGATTTAAAACTTGTCATCTTTTTCCTCCTCGACTACCACTACCAAGTGCCCAAAGTGTGCCCGGTCCTATGCTGAACATGCTTCAGATAATAAGAAGGTGTCAGGAGCTGGTGGCCATCTTCCACCACTGGCTGGTTATCAAACACCCATACAAAGTATGCACTAGCTGTATGCTACATCCAGTTACCGGACCTACTTTAAAAGTGTATGTCTGAGACCATCAGTTGGTGATGGAATGACGCTGTAGTTGTAACTGAAACCATGAGGAGAGGCATTCCACTCTGTGCCTTGGAAATACTGCCCCAGGGAGGCAAGTGAGACCAGGTGCTTAACCTGGCTGCCACCTCTATTAAATGGTGTGAATAGTATAGTCTGTTTCTCTGGGCACCATGGAGGAGTCAATAATGTGTAAACAGCTCTTAGCTTGTGCTTGCTCACTAGGTGTTTACTGTTATGATTCTCCATCCTTTGGTGCGGGAATTGTCCCATTTAAAAAGAAAAGGGAGGCCCTCAGAAGGAATGGGCCTTAGGATGGAGTTCTGCTTGTCAATCCTGAGTGTCCTGACTTTGCCCAGATCCACAGGTCCACAGGCACACGGGAGAGGATGATTCTGTAAAGGCTACTAAGAAGAGAAGAGGCAACACGGGGCAGCATTGGAACAGGGTTAGGAAGCTGGTGTGGGTTGAGCAGAGGCTATAGAGACTAAACTGAGATCAGATGTCAGATGTTTCTGCCTGAGGAGCCGGAGGATTGTGGATAGAGTGCGGTGTAGAGAGCCTGTGGGCAGAACAGAGGGAGATACATGGGCATGTGCGGTCTGTAGATTCTCTGGAGAAAGGATGAACGTTTCTGAAGTGGAGGCATGAAAACCGATAGTGCAGAAAATGCTCAGGGGGAGTAGGAAGGTGGCAGCTGAGAGGCAGATTTCTCTGCTGGCCCAGCTTTGAGGGCTAGGGGGTCCTGGAGGATCCCTAGGTGTCTGGGCTGGGAAGGGCAGTTTAATGGGATGAGACTCTCAAGCGGAGGCAAGATCAGAGAGAAAATGTTTGTTGTACATACAGTTTAGAAGGCTTACAGATTATCTGGAGGTGGACATGAAGGTGGGAAGAATCAACCCCTGGGCTCCAGCAGGGGCTTGGGAGGGAAGAAGAGGCTAAGACTCCTTAGAGAAACCCTGCTGGAGGCTGTGGGCCTGGGGTCAGGGTGAAGCGTCTCACTGTTTCTGTTCACTCCAAGAGAACTAGCCTCTTATAATAATTTTCTTAATGTTATGCACCCTATAAGAGCAGTCGTTCTGGGACAGGACCCTAGGCAGCCCTCCCTGGACTTAACTGTGAGGCTCAGATTTCAGGGCTCCTTGTGTATAGAGTAACTCCCTTTCAACATTCTATCCCTTATTCTGACCCGTTTCTCTCCCTTTGTTCCGACTCCCTGGGCCTGTACTCCCCAGCTACTCCAAGCTTCTCAGACTCCAATTTTTGTACCCGCAGGTCCCCTCTGCTTAGAAAGTCCTTCCACCACCACCCTTGCATTCTGAGGACTTTCCTCAACTCCAAGCCTCGGTTTCTCAGGCAGATTTATTATTATTATGACCGGAGTAATGATTGAGCTTCTCGCTGCTCACTTGGGCAGGCCCTTCTCAGGGTCTTGTAGCTGTACCTGTGGCAAATGACTTCTTCAAGCTTCACCTCCCACTAAAAACTGTATCAGTCGCTGCCCAGTTTAGTGCACAGGGCCCTGCTCTGTACCTGCAGTTTCTTTTGTTGGATAATAAATGTTTCTAAATTTAATAACTTAAAACAAGAAACACCTTATTATCTTATGTTAGACTTTTTCTTTTGCTCCATGTACTGTAGATTGACATCCCCTGGTGACATTAGGTTGATGGGTGTGTTGGCCTGGAGGCTCTGAGATTGCAGGTGACAGTCACAAGTCTGATGCCTTGGTATGGCTGACTGTGTCTGGGCTGCAGTATGTAGTCCTTCACTCATGGTGGCCTCAGGAGGTCAGGCTTTTCTCATGGTGACTCCTGGTTCTGAGGCAGGTGCTCCAGCAAGCAAAGGGAAAGTCCTGTGGCCTTTTATAACCTAACATTTACAGGTCAGAAAATACTGCAAGATTGTAATCTTCTCGTGACATGTCACCAAGGTCACACTGACTTGAAATGATTTATTCTTCCTCTTCCTTTTTTTTGCCTTCTCCTTCTTCCTTGTGAAATTGTAAAACTAAATGTCAGGAGTGCATCTTGAGAACAGCGGAGCTCACGGGCTGTCTGTTGAGCTGGTTCTCTGCAGGCATTAGATCAGCTGTACCCCAAGGTGTCAGGCAGCCTCTCTCCAAATGAAGAGAGAAGGGCTTGTCTTGGCTTCAGGCTGATGCTCCATTTCCCGCTGCCATATCTGAATAAACCATCCTGGAGCCGACACATTGTGAATACTTTGTCCCCTGTCTTCCCTGGAACCAGTCTTGTGACTGCACGGCTGGGGCTAAGCGATGGCCTCACCTCTGCAGAGGGACGGACGAGGGACGGACGGACGGGATGCCAATTGTCCTACTCAAACCACACAAGCCAAAAGATAGGATAAAATGGTTCTGCGGAAAAATACCGAGTGCCTTTGTGGGAGCACTTAGCGTGGGGTGGGGGGCAGTGTTAGAGCAACCAGGTGCTCCCTGCAGCTGGGACTCAGGTACCCGGGCTTCTGCGGGGTGGGGGGTGGGGGTGGGGACAGGGGAGCCTGCTGGAAACCTGGGCCTTCAGGATAGGGAATGTCTGCTCAATCCAGCTCTAAATAGTGCTTGTTTCATCATTTTAGGGTAAGATTTTTATAAAGTCACTTGCCTTTCCTTCCGTCCTCTCTCCTGAGAGACAAGCAGATGCTCTGAGCTGCCCCACTGACTCAACATCCTCCTCATGGTGGTCTCTAAGGGATGTATTGAGAGAGCTCCACTAGCTCTTCCCTAAGATCCTTTTGATTACATGTGTGCATCACCATGCCTGGCCTGTGATTTGTTTTTACATACCTCAAAATTAGGTGAAAGATATATGGCAAAGGTTAATAAAGTCATGTGATGGAATTTATTATATTTTCCGTGTTTTCTCATACACTTGAAGTTGTTATGAGAAGTTTTTGAAATTTAAAAACACATCAGAAATCCCTCTTGCCTGCTTCCTGAATCTCCCTGCCACCCCTTCTGACCTGACCCTCCCGGCCCAGTGTTCCCTTTTGTCATCCTATCAAATGTGTTCTATTACCCCCTCTCTTTCCCACCTCCTCTTTAACCCTTTTCAAGTTTCCTGGTCTCTACCCACAAAGAAAGTGGAAATAAGCAGAACATAGTTAGGGGAACTTGGAAAGAGACAGGAGTGCTCTCTCTCCCTTCACTCTTACTCAATGTAGGGCTCAGAGCCTTGGCCATTGCAAGAGGAAATATTAAAAGGCTAAAAATACACAAATAACAAAATTTCAAGAAAAAAATAAGAAACAAATACACACACGAGGTGGGGAGTGGGGTTCGAGGCATGGTTTCTCTTTGCAGCCCTGGCTGGCCTGGCCTGGCTCAACAGAATTATTAAGATGGCTGTGCTACCAAAAGTATCCTACACATTGAATGCAATCCCCATCAAAATTCTAATAGTTCACTAGGCTGTGGTGGCGTGGTTATATATAATATATAATATATATAATATATATAGAGATGATATATAATCTCTTGATGTAATTTTGAATTCAGTTTTCAAGTATTTTGTTGAGAACTTTTGTGCTTATGCTTCATTGGGAATTTTGGTCTGGATTTTGTTTTCTCATTGTCTCCTTACGCGGTTTTCGTTTCAAGGTCATCCCGGTATCACAGAATAAATCTGATGGTGTCCCTTGCCCTTCTATTTTCTGGGATATATAGAGAAGCATTGGTGTTGGGTCCTCTTTGAAGCCAGGGTAGAGTGCAGCAATGAATCCATTTGTGCTTGAGCCTTTTTCATGAAGACTTAACGACAGCCCCTGCCCCACTGCTTGTCAGGGATCTCTTCAAGCGTCTTGTAGCTTCTGCTTTGAATACAGTTAGAATTTTATCAATTTCCCTTTATTTTCTAACCTTGTAATGCAAGTTTTCAGAGCATTCTCTGATATCTTCTGGATTTTAATGATCTCTGTGGTTATAATTCTATTTTCATCTCTAATTTTATTATTTAGGTTTATTTGTTACTTTAGCTGGGGATTTGTCAATCATGTCAATATTTTCAAAGAACCAGTTTTTTTTTATTATGTTTATATTTTGTTCTCCTCATCTCTATTGAATTAATTTCTGACCTAATCTTTATTTCTTCCATCTGTTTAGTTTGGCTTCCTGCTTTTGTAGAATCTTCAGGCACATCGTTGGGTTATTTGCAATATCTCTAGGTTGTTGGTTCCCAAGTGCTGGGATTAAAGGCGTGCACCACCACCGCCCGGCTGTTGGTTTCTTTTTTATGTGGACACTTATAGCTATAAACTTTCCCCCAGGACTAACTTGGTTGTATCACAAAGGTTCTAGAAGGTTGAGCTCTCATTTCATTTGATTCAGTTTTAAAAATTTTTCTCTCTGACTTCTTCAATGTCCTCACTGTTTATTCCAAAGTGCGTGATTGGCTTGGGAGTTATATCTTGAGGGTAGAACACTCACCTCGGGTGTGTTTGCCAAGCCCTGCATTGAATTCTCAGCACCACACATAAAAACACCAGTTGCTCAACCTCTAAGTATTTGTGCACTTCCTGAGGTTGGTCAGTCTTGGCACTGTATTCCACCATTCTGATATTGTACAGGGAATTGTTTTCTTTATTTTTCTTTCTGTTTTTTTTGAGGGTATTTATTACAACTTGCATCTTTTCCTATAATTTGGTAAGTTTTTGAGATGGTTCCATGTGCCACCAAGAAGAATGTATATTCCCTACCTATTGGGTGGAATGGTGTTTATGTGTCTTCTGAATCATTTGAGCTATATTGTAATTTAGCTCTTGGTTGTTTTTTGTTTTTATTTTATGTGAATGGGTGTTTGTCTGCACATATATCTGTATATTACTTTGTGTCTGATACCTGCTGAGGCCAGAAGAGGATCCCCCTAGAACTAGAGTTATAGATGGTAGTGAGCTGCCATGTGGGTACTGGGAATCCAACCCAGGTCCCCTGGAAGAGCAATCAGTGCTTTTAATTGCTGAGCAATCTTTCCAGTCCCAACATTGATTTTTTTTAACTTAGATATGAGTAGAGCACTAAAATTTTCCACTATTATTGTTTCATGTCACATATATTACATATAATATATTTCATTAAAGATAATTAATTATATTAACATAATGTATTATACTTATTTATTATATATCTACATATATATTTGTATCTTTTTAGTGTTGTTTTTATAAAATGAAAACTCCCAAGATTTGGTGCATAGATATTTACAATAGTTTGATTCATCTTAATGAATTGTTCCTTTGATTAATAAGTAATGGCCCTTGTCTTAACTACTTGACCTGTTATGATAACACATTCTTTTTTTTTAAATATATATCATGTATATGAGTACACTGTAGCTGTCTTCAGACACATCAAAGAGGGCATCAGATCTCATTACAGATGGTTGTGAGCCACCATGTGGTTGCTGGGAGTTGAATTCAGGACCTCTGGAAGAGCAAGCAGCCAGCACTCTAAACCACTGAGCTCTATGATAACACGTTCTTATTTGGAGGAGAAAACCTTTGCTCTGGCTTGTGGTTCATGGGTACAGTTCATCATGGTGTGTAAGTAGCAACTTGAGACAGCTGGTCATTCTAGTCAGAACTCAGTTAACTTTCTTCTTTTTATCCTGGCCCAAGGCTAGGGGATACTGACACTTACTATTGGGGGTTGAGGGGTGATCTTTGCCCTTCAGTTAACCTAATCAAGATAATCCCTGCTTGTCCCATGGGAGACTCTAGAGTCTGTCAATTTGACAATCAATATTGATCATCATATCCTGCAGTTTTTCTTCTAACTACTTTTGGTTTGAGTACCAATCCTTTATTAGATGAGAATTGCTGTTTTGAGCTTGTTTGAGGCTTCCATTTGCTCCAGAGGTTGTTCCCAACCTTTAGTCCTCGGGGGTTTTTGACCATCCTTCTAGTTATGTGTCTTGGAAACAAGAGTCATTGGTTTTTTTTTAATGGCCAAGTTAGTGCAGGCTGCATATGAAGACACTTGGGTTTTTGAGGTTTGTTTCCTGAACAGATGGTTTGCTGGTCATACTTCTCTTGATTTCTTGGGAGTGCTACATACTGGCTGATTTGCTGTGTTGGACTTGATATATTACCTTCCCAATTATTTTCTGGTCATTAGCTCCTCTTATCAAGTATATCCTTCTTTGTATTTTTGAAGTATGAAATTGTCTTTATTCTTCCTCTGTGTACAGTATGCCTTTACAGTTTTTCTTCAGCGCTGGCTTGGTTGTTGCGAGTTGTCAACCATGTGCTGTTTTGAAACATTCTGATTAACTACAGTTTAATAACAATCTGGATTGATAGTTATTTTCTCTCACCGCTTGAAACATTTCATCCCATGCTTTCTTGGGTTTTTAGACTATTAATGACAGATTTGATATTATTCTGATATTTCTGCCTCTTTATATTAGTTGGTAATTTCTCCCTACAGCTTTTAGTGGTGTTTCCCCAGGAAATACTTCCTAGAAGCTTTTTTTACCTCAATGATGCTACTCTCTGGCTAATCACAGCCGATTCTTCAGCTAGAGCTGACCAGAGACCATAGATAATAATAATAAAAATAATTATCAAGGCCCAGCACAGTCCACTTAGCAAGTTCTGGAATAGCTGAGAGCTGCATAATAGAGAGATCCTCTCTCAAATCTCTCAAATGCCCCCAGTTTTTTAAATTTATTTTTTGTCATAAAGTCTATTTTGATCACACTCTTTCTCCTCCCCCCCCAACTCCACCCAGGCACCTCCTTATCTCTGTACTCACTAGCTTCATGAACTCATATGTGATCTCTCTCTCTCTCTCTCTCTTAAAAAAAGTCAGGAAAACCAACAAAAAACAAAGCAAACACCCCCCCCCCCCAAATCCAAACAGACAAACACAAAAGAAAATGAAAAAGACAAAAGATACCAAAACAAAACAAAAGGCACACAAAACCCATGGAGTGTGATATGTGTTGGCCAACTATTCGTGTATGCGTATGTGGCTTTCCCTAGAGTGTGGTTGATAGACCCAGTGTCACTCCTTTGGAAAAACTGGTTTCCCCTCTCCCAGCAGATATCAATTGCAGATAGCTTCTTGGTTAGGGATAGGACTTTGTGTCTACTCCCTGTCTGAGTGCTGGGATTTCTGTCTGGCCTGAACTGATGCAGGTCTTGTATGCTCTCCCACAGCCTCAGTGAGTTCATATGGGCATTGATCCTGCTGTGTCTGAAAGGCACTGTTTTCTTGAAATCACTCACCATCTCTGGCCCTTAAATTCTTCCCAGCTCCCTTCTGCATAGGTCTCTGAACCTTGAGGGGGAGGGATTTGATAAGAACATCCCATTTAGGATGCTGAGTGCTAGAAAGTCTCTCATTTTCTGCACACTGTGCAGTTGTGGCTCTCTTTGTTAACTCCCATCTACTGCAAGAAGCTTCTCTGACAAGGGTCAAGTGTTGCTTCGCAATGTGGGTGTAGCAGTTTCCAAAGGCCATTGGCTATTCTCCATAGCCTGACGGAAAGGGCCTATTGCTGAAGACAAAACATTTATGTCATCAAACAGGATCATCAAGCTGGTGCCCCGCTGGGAGCTTCTGCACTACTGGCCCGGAAGGCACTCTGCATACTGCATAGAAGTCATTCCATCACTATGTCCCCAAGCAGAATGATAGTAGTAGGCTTGTCTCTGGGCCTGAGACCTTCTATTCTTCAGTTCCTGGCCACTGTATCAATGTCAGGCATAGGTTTCATCTCATAGAACAGGCCTCCAATTCAATCAAAAAGTGCTTGGCTACTCCCACAACATCTGTTCCTGTAAAATTAATTATTTCAATATAAATTCAGCTAGTGAATTAATCCGGTGGTTGTACTTCATTTCCTTATGCTAGTCTCCAATAACTACACAGAGAAACCAAGATTTATTTCAAGCTGTACCTCAATAGCTGGGCAATATTGATTTATATTAACCCCCTATGCTAATCTGGCTACCTCACAGCCTTGATTCCAATATGCTTGCTTCTTATTATTGGCCTGGCTTTTTGGGATGCAGGTGTGTTTCCATGATCTCTCTCTTTAGACCCTTTCCCCATGGTTCTGACTCCTCCACCTCCTGCCAATCTTAAGCCCTCTCTCTCTCTCTCCCTCTCTCTCTCTCCTCTCCCTGTCAGGCAGAAGCATCCAACGTATTCTCTTTTGCCCAACCATTGGGTGATCAGCATTTATTAACAAGGCAGAGAATAAATGGTAAGAACTGTTTATACAGACTTGAGATAGGAGATTCTTGGTATAAGCATCATGACGTCGTGTCCAGATTGAAACAAGATATGAGGGCAGAAAAATCAGCATTTGAATAACACATGGGTAAACTTTACACGGTGCACGAAACATGCCTATGTGTTCCACTATTGCACAAGTGTATATTGTAGGCAGGTCTCTGTTGTAGGTAGCTGATGACTGCCTTTCTTTTTCCACAGGGTACAGAGTACCTCCAAATACCACAAATTCCAGTAAGTAGGTAGAAGCTCCAAGTTGAGCATAAGCTTGATCTTTCTGGTGATGTAAGTTGTGTCTTCAGCAATAGGTGTTTACCATCAGGTTATGGAGAGTAACCAACAGCCTTTGACAATAGCCTGCAATGCTTGGGGTGGTCTATGGGACTCCTTTGGCCAATGACTCAACAATAAGTAACCTGTTCCTGACACTTGGTGGTATGAGATGTCTACTTCAGGCATTGTCTCCCCAACTATATGGTAGCTCTATTTAAATTCTTTTCACACACGCATATATTTTAGGACACTTCCACAGTAGCGGGCTTCCATTTGGATCTTCAAAAGGCATTAAGTATTAGCTGTTCTTCCTTCCTCCTTTACCCTGTTCTCCCATCCCCTCCCCTTTTCAATCATCCTTGTCTCTCCTTTTATCTCTTCAGAGTACTATATACTATCTCCTCTTTCTTAGAAGACCTCCCCCACCTTGGTCCCTTATAGCTACCCAACTTCTGTTGTTATTTGGATTAAAACACACACATCTAAAGTTTAAAAACCAATATCCACATATAAGAGAAAATGAAATGTTTGTCTTGGTGAGTCTGGGTTACTTTGTCCATTGGGTGATTAGGAACCATAGATTCTTAATTCAAAATGCTATACAAACAGTCCTGACAGAGGCTGTGCTTCCATCTGAAACCTCACAAACCAGGCCTCCATAGCCTAGCCTACATTTCCTTCTGCATTATTTTCCAACTATCCTTCAAAGCTCATTAAATTCTGGTCACTCAATGGCCTTTTCAGCCCAATGTTCTTCCCACAATGTATTCTAAGGCATAAAAGCCACATGGTCACATCCATCAAAACAACACTCCACTCCCGGTTCTAATTTCTACTTTGGTTTGATCTCTGTGGCTGTGATAAACACTGTGACCAAAATCAACTTGAAGAAGAAATGGTTTGTTTGGCTTATAGGTTACAGTGCATGCTCAAGGGAAGCCAAAGAAAGAGCGCAAGGCAGGAATCTGGGTTGCAGAACTGAACTGGAGACCATGGAGGAACGATGCTTGCTGGGCTGCTTCCCAAGGCTTGCTCAATTTGCTTTGTTATGCAGCTCAGGACCTCCTGCCTGGGGGTGGCACTGAGTGGGCTTCCATTTGGATCTTCCACATGCACCATTGATCGGGGAAATGCTCCTCAGACGCGTCCATAGCCCAGTATGATGGAGGTAATTCCTCTACTGAAGTTTCCTCTTCCTAAGTGACTTTGTCTAGATAGTGTCAGGTTAATTAAAAAAAAAAGTATACCGTCTACGCAAAGTAGACAATCTTTAGCAGAGTGCCAGTAGAAATCTTGGATGCATTTATTCCAATATCCTATAAATTCTCTACGCATTTTCTTAGACCCACCATCTAAAAGAATCCCTGAAGTATAAACATTGATCCTCATGTATCAGGAAAATCAACCAACTAGTGATTTTTATAGATCAGTAGATCAGGAAGGGTCACAGCCTCATTGTGGGTTGAACCTATAGTATTTTCCTTGAATATTTTCTCTGACCCTTTTCCTCAAATTCATAACCTGTCAGTCTATATTAAGTTTCCCAATATAGATAGCAAGCAAACACAGTAAGAGCTCAATGTATATTCCCCACAACGTAGAGAATACTGAACACAGAAAACACATAAACATCTAAAGGGATTCAAAAAGTTCTCAGCCTGTTGGAGTCATCTCAACTGGAAAGAGAAAGCACAGACAGGTGCATCCTGACTGGAGGCGACCAGGTTTAGCCGAGAAACACTCTGGAGTGGAGTTTGGGGGTTTAGAGGAAAGAACACATTTTATCTCAGCGGCAGAAAAACAGGCCTGGAACTGAACCCCAGAAAGAGTGGGTATCAAGACCTAGGAGAACCCTCATCTCCAATCTCCTGCCCAAATATGCTGACTGGATCTCGGCTGTCTCAGCTGCTCTCTGGCCATGTGTCATCTAAGTCTTGACTGGAATCTGTGCTTTCTCAAGACTCAGCCCTGGGTCAGTGCAAATTCACATGAGCTTTCCAGGTCTAGCTATCTATCAGCTCCCTCTTGGTCAGTGTTGGAGGCACATGGTTAGGGAAACTCCAAGCACGCCCCCCACACACACCCCCAAGCCAAACATAGGGCAAAATAATGTGTCAAAAATCCAAAGAAGTTCACTATGGGAGAACGGGTTGGAATTGCCTCTTTAACTGGATGTTGGAGCTTACCACAGGATGATGGAGTCTATCTGGGTCTTCTTTGTCCAGAATCTCACTAGGCATTCAGGATGGTGAACAAAAAGATTGGACGAGAATTTGGAATGCTTGACTGAAAGCATTACGAAATTTGGAAAGCCTATAGCATAGGGAATTTTAGGGCTGCAGCAATCCCCTGGGGGGTCAGGGGTACTGGTGTTAGGGGTCTCCTTAGATTCAGAGACTCTATCTTGTCTATACTCCACTTTGTACTAAGCTAAATTCTAAGAAGCAGCTGAGTCCCAGAAATGGCTTCTTGACCCCAGTGCCCCATATGAACTTAGACCACAATAGCCCACCCTATACCTGGTTGGTTAGCACCCGTTTGGGACTAAAACCCAGCATCCTCTATATAGACTCTGATTGGCTGGCGTCAATCCAGACCAAGTTATCAAGAAAGCCATCTGGGGTACTTGACAGGTAATAATCCACTTTGGATACTGAGTGTGAAAAATGGTTGGAGACATACAACATGTTTTTACCTGGATTGCTTGCCCCTCCCTACCCTTATCCCTACCCCACCCAATTTGTGTTTTTCTGCTTTGAAAGGTCTTGCAGCCCCTCCACCATGATTTGGATCCGGAACCAACTATCTCCCTGATATATATCAGTTTCTTAATAAAGATACTTTTGCTGGCTCAAACTTGGATTTTATAGTGAATTATTTCCCAAATTCTTGGACCCTAACCCTGGAAGGTTTATGGGCACCACCATGTTGGTATGTTGTGTGGTTGCTTGATGATATCACCAGCCAAGATGGCAACCAAGTCATGTAGTCATCACCACCTTGGTAGCACTATTATCAAATAGTGATAATAGGCAGGCAGTACCACAAGGTTACTTTCTGCTGGTGGACTCAGTTCTATAATAAAACTGGCTCATTCTCTATCAGGGTTTGAATCGCCATGAGCTCTACATATCTCTCAGATTAAATGTGAACAGTTAATCCTCTTCCCTAAACAGCCGTGAAGTTAGGTTAGCATGAAGACAGTAGAAGGAGATGTCCTGAAGTTTTCCCAAAATAGCAAAGCAAAGATATAAGGAAGACATTCTGTGGCCCTAACTCGGGGAAGGGAAATCAATACGTCTAATTACCAGTCATGACTGGGGTTCCATAGGTGCAATATGTCATTGGGACAAGAACCTATGGGACAAGAAGGAATGTCCATGGGTGGTGCTGTTGCTCAGGACTGTACAGAGAGACTAGATGGAAGAAAACAACCTTGGCTCCATTAGGTGCCACCCGGGTGCTGTGTGGGCTGAGATCAGACAGATCTGTGACCTTCCATGTTGTCAGGAATTCAAGCCCCTTTAGAACCAATTTGTTAAGAAAAACCTTAGTAAAACCTTAGTAGCCTGTGTAGCATTTTTACCCAGTTAGAACAGCAACTGTCTAAGGCTGTGCTGGCCCCTACGTATGCAAAACATTTCCCTTCTTTTCTTCCAAACCTGATCTGAGGCCTCCCTAGTGAGAAATTCTAGAGTAACCTGGTATTGGAGCCCACTCTGGAGAGGGATTTTCATTTAGGAAAAAGGTTGAGAGAAGTTTATTGTTGGGCTTGAGAGTCCATTCTGCAGTCCTTGATTAATTCAAGATGGAGCCTGATTCTTTCCCTCTCATCTCCTCAGAAATCCTCTGAACTCCTAGCAAGACACCTAAGGGGCTAAGAGGCCAATCAGGAAAGGAAAGTGGGGGAACCATCAGAAAGTCATACTTAGATTTTGGCCACTACTGGAGAGAAACAGACAAAACTAGAAGAAAAAATAAATAGTTACAACTTTCTGAGTAAAATTCAGATGGAAGCTTAGGAAGACTCAAAGGGACTTCTGGAGGGTTTTTGTTTGTTTGTTTGGTTGGTTGTTTTTTAGTTTCTTTGTTTTAATGAGTGTCATTCCCTGAAAATTGCCACAAACAAATCTGCTGGGTGTGCTGGTACATGACTTTAATTCCAGCACTCTTGAGACTGAAACAGGCAGATATCTGTGAGTTTGGGGCCAACCTGGTTCTAGTAGCAAGGCCTAACCCAGCCAATGTTACATAGAGAGACCTTGTCTCACAAAAAACCAAAATCCATTCTTTTAATTTCATTTTACCTATTTAAAAAATCAAAACAAAACCTGTAGCTATTGTTCACACCAGGCAGCCCTCTACTGTCTAACTCCAGGTCCCCAGGGATTTGACATCCTCTGGCCTCCAGGGGCACTTGCACACACATGATACACATAAACTCATAAAAATACACACATAAATAAAAAAATAACAAAAATACTGAAGCTGTGGCTGGCAATGTTGCCCGGTGACATAATACTTAGCCTAACATGCCTGAAGCTGTGGTCTGGAAACTCAGCATTGGAGAAGAAGTCCTCTGAATGTGAACATAGCCATGGAATGATTGTGCCAGCAAGCAAAGCTGTGTGTACAGGAAGAATATAACTTGAAAAGTTATTGTTAACTTTTTTTTTAAAGATTTATTTTATTTATTATATGTAAGTACACTGTAGCTGTCTTCAGACACTCCAGAAGAGGGAGCCAGATCTTGTTACGGATGGTTGTGAGCCACCATGTGGTTGCTGGGATTTGAACTTATCACCTTCGGAAGAGCAGTCGGGTGCTCTTACCGGCTGAGCCATCTCACCAGCCCCTAATGTTAACTTTTGAAATTACCGCACACCTTAAAATTAAATATAGAGAAGACTCTGCTCATAATTTGTTTCTTGGTCCAACATGATTTGTTTTCAGAATTATATTTTATCATTTGGCTTGAATTTTTTTTTAAAGATTTATTTTATTTATTAGATGTAAGTACACTGTAGCTGTCTTCAGACACTCCAGAAGAGGGAGCCAGATCTCGTTACGGATGGTTGTGAGCCACCATGTGGATGCTGGGATTTGAACTTATCACCTTCGGAAGAGCAGTCGGGTGCTCTTACCCGCTGAGCCATCTCACCAGCCCCTTGGCTTGAATTTTTAAATGAAGTCAATAAAACACAAAACTGAAGTGGAAACTTAAGGGTTCTTTGGAGAGTCAGTTGTGTTGGATGGTGTTTTGTTGGGGCAAACGCCTGACGGAGGGTTTTTCTGAAGTGGCCACAGGTGAAAGACTAAGGTAGACTCATGAAGGAACATTTTGTTGAAGCAACACAGGAGAAAAGATGTTCTGTTCTGAAAGGACACATGATGGAGGATTCTTCGCTAATGACACACATGTATTGGTCTGTCTTAAATTACGTAGTTAAATTCCATTCATCTAGGACTCCATAGAGAGAAACACACCAAAAAATTTCTGGTGATGTGCCTTGGTTTCTTGCCGATTCTGCAGACTTGTGCTGATTGACAAAGTGATGTCAGCTGAAACAGACTCACGTGCTAAGACATGTGATGAGACAAGACCCATGGGGGACAAGTGGTGTTTAGAGAGAGTATAAAAAAGGATTTCATGGACAATGAGAAACAGAGCTTGTCTTGCTTGTAGAGCTAGTTATACAACACTTGTTAGTCTCATGTTTTTGCTGATCTTTGCTTCGCTGAGAGAGACATATCTGAGAACCTGGCATTCCTGCTGGCTTTGATCCCTCCTGCTGTCTTATGTGGAGGCTGAAGCCTGACTGAGGACTCTGCTAGATTGTGCCACTGATGCTAATTCATGTTTGCTATCCCAAGTCTACTAAACTGGACTACTACTATATCCATGAAGTGTTTACAAATGGATTGAGCTGCCACTATTAACTTGTAAACTAAACTGCTGGTTTCCAGAGAACACAAATGGGAGTTGCCCCAAAGAACCTTTCTAAACAAGTCCACTTCCCCATATCCTTTCTTTTACACTACCTTTGGTGGGTGGTGGGCTAAAAGGGAGGTTAAAATATTTTAAAACTATCATTAAAAATAGACATTGAAATTTTAAGTTACAGAAAACAATTTGTAAAGAGCTGAAATCAGCATTGAGTAATGTATAGAGAAACACGTGTTTCAAGACCAGCAAATTGCAATTGTGAAGAAGAAGCCAGGTAGTGCCCTTGTACTCAGGAAGTGGAGGCAGGTAGGTCTCTGAGTTTGAGGCCACAGAGGTCTACATAGGGGTGGGGGAGGGAGGGAAGAGAGAGAGAGAGGGAGAGAGAGAGAGAGAGAGAGAGAGAGAGAGAGAGAGAGAGAGAGAGAGAGTTTTCAAGGACAGTCAGAGCTACACAAAGAAACACTGTCTCAAACAAACAAACAAACAACAACAACACACACATGCACATACTCATGTACACACACACACACACACACACACACACACACACACACACAAACCAAAAAGTGTGAAGAAGGCTATTATGGTTTCATTCTGTTACTGTGCCAAACACCATGTCCAGAAGCAGCTTGGGGGAAGCTTACACTTCCAAGTCACAACCAATCACTGAAAGGAGGCAGCACAGGAACTGGAGCAGAAAGCATGAAGGAATTCTGCTCACTGGCTTTCTCCTGCCTCATGCTCAGCTGCCTTTCTTATATATCTTTCGTGTCTCACCTGCCTAGGGATTGTGCCACCCACAGTGGACTAGGCCCTCACACATGAATCATCAATCCCTCACCAATATAACCAGAGGCCAATGAAGTAGAAATTTCTGGTTTCTTTGGAGAATCAGTTGTGTCAAATGTTTTTTGTTTGTTTGTTTTTGTTTTTTTGCTTTGTTTTTTTTTGAAACTGTTCTTTGAGAGGATTGTTTTTGATGAAGCAGAAACGTGAGAGGATGTTTTCTTTTTTTCTTTTTTTTTTTTTAAGCCTCAAATACCCTTCCATTTATTTAGGACTGCCTTCAATTCTTTCACGAGTTTTTTTTTTTGAATTAGTTTTTATTAGATATTTTCTTAATTTACATTTCAAATATTATCCCGAAAGTTCCCCCCTCCCCCGGCCCTGTTCTCCTGCCCACCCACTCCCACTTCTCGGTCCTGGCGTTCCCCTGTATTGAGGTATATAAAGATTACAATACCAAGGGGCCTCTCCACCCAATGATGGCTGACTAGACCATCTTCTGCTACATGTAGAGCTAGACACATGTTCTGGGGGTTCTGGTTAGTTCATATTGTTGTTCCTCTTTTAGGGTTGCAGACCCCTTCAGCTCCTAGGGTTCTATCTCTAGCTTCTCCATTGTGGGCCCTGTGTTCTATCATATAAATGATTATGAGCGAGAGGATGTTTTCTTAAGAGCAGACACATGGTGTTTTTCTGGAGGTGGCCTGGAAAAAGAGCATGTGATGTTTTGCTAGAATGGATGCTTGAGAGAACATGTGATGTTTGTAAAGAATATAAATATATACCCCAATGGACAGTGGATGATGTTGATGGTATTGGTACACCATGCCATTCTTTTTTATTTGATATTTTCTTCATTTACATTTCAAATGCTACCCTGAAAATCCCCTATATCCTCCCCCCGTCCTGCTCTCCAATCCACCCACTCCTGCTTCCTGGCCATGGCATTCCCCTGTACTGGGGCATATAATCTTCACAAGACCAAGGGCCTCTTATCCCATTGATGGCCGACTAGGCCATCCTCTGCTACATATGCATCTAGAGACACAAAGCTCTGGGGGCACTGGTTAGTTCATATTGTTGTTCTTCCTATAGGGTTGCAGACTCCTTTAGCTCCTTGGGTATTTTCTTTAGCTCCTCCATTGGGAACCCTGTGTTCCATCCAATAGATGACTGTGAGCATCCACTTCTGTATTTGCCAGTCACTGGCATAGCCTCACATGAGATAGCTTGTGGCATAGGCAATAATGTCTGGATTTGGTGGTTATTTGGGGGATGGATCACTGGGTGGGGCAGTCTGTGGATGGTCCTTCCTTATGTCTCAACTCTGAACTTTGTCTCTGTAACTCCACCTTGCCATTCTTTACTGGTCATCATAGGGCTTTCCTGACACTGGTCTTTGATAATGATGCTGGGTAGTATTGGTACACCTTACTATTCTTTGTTGGTCATTGTTTGTTGTGAATTCATAGAGAGAAATTCACCAAAGAACTTCTGATGGTGTTCTGGTGACTTCTTGCCACTTCTGCAGATTCTGGCCAATTGGCAGAACCTTGCAGTTTCTTCTGGGTCAACCTACTGTTGCTGATTTGTGAATGGTGTTTGTGAATGGGTTGAGCTGCTGCTGCTGATTCGTGTGAACTGAACAGCTAATATCCTGACAACATAGATTGGATTTACTCCAAAAAAGTATTTCTAAACAGGTTCACATCCTCCTTTCCTTTACTAACATTTCCTTTGCCACTATCTCTGATGGATGGTAGGCTAGAAGGGAAGTTAAAGCATTCAAGAACCCTTATTAATAGTAGGTTTTGAAAAATCTAAGCCTACAGTTTTACCCACACTCCCTACCCCTCCATGTACCACCTCACTCTCTGCTGGGAATCCCAGTCTCCATACTGTCTCACTCTCTGCTTGGATCTCTGGTCTTCCCCCAAGTAGATTCAGATCCAGACAGTGGGATTCTGAGGGAGGCAGTGCCATTTAATCTAACAGAAGTCACACTTTCAGAATTCATGTGACTTTTTCTTCATGGTAGAATATTTGAGTTTGAGGCCAGCCAGCCTGAGCTTCACGGCAAGGTCATGGGCCACTATGTTTAGCCACGAAGAAGGATGAAGTTATGTTATTTGTGGGAAAGTAGATGCAACTGGAGATGGCTGTAATCAGAGAACTAAATCAATCTGGGATGACAAATGTCGCATGTTTCCCATAGTCTGTATGTCTTGTACTTCATTGATACATAAAACCTTATATGTACTGATGACATGAAGTAGAGTTGAAGCTGGGGAGAAAAGGAGACCGATAGGGAGGACAAGGATGGGGGCAGGGCAGTGTGAAGTTGGGGATGCCTTTGAAAAACATTGCATACTCTCATGAAACTCATCTGGTGTAATTTCAAATCATTTAAAAATATTATATTGATGCTAATACATAGTTTATTATGTTTTAACAAATGGAGAACAAACATTTCAGTAAGGAAGGACTGGTTCAATAACCACTTTCTACTGAATGCCGGCATGGATGTCCTTCTGGCCGAAGACACTGGGCAGTAGAGCGCTAAAGAGCCACCCGAATTGTCACAATAGCAGTGACACTATCATGTATGCTACAGGCCCTGAACACTCAGTGAAAAAAGAGAACTTGCTTTCTTTTCTTTTTGGTGGAATAGAAAATGGACCAGGGGACTTTCTGCTATTAGGTAAGCAGTTTACTGCTTTCTACATTCCCAGCCCCTGATGCATCTCTTTTTTCTTTCTCCTCTTTCCACCTCCTCCATTTTTTTTTTTTTTTTGGTTTTGGTTTTGGTTTTTTGAGACAGGGATTCTCTGTGTAGCCCTGACTGACCTGGAACTCACTTTGTAGACAGGGCTGGCCTTGAACTCGGAAATCCGCCTGTCTCTGCCTCCCAAGTGCTGGGATTAAAAGGCATGCGCCACCACACCCAGCTATATTAAAAGTCTTAAGTGAGAGCATTGTCTGGACAGATCTGTCTGTAGTTGAAACATAGGCATTTTCTTTGCCCAGTTGTTACCTTGCCACAATTGAAGCAACTCCATAGGGAGGTTTTGATACTCATCACCTTCTTTGAAGTGGAATGGGGGTGCTGTCAGGAGCATGCCTGTCTCATAGTCAGAAGATCTTTTAATAATGAAATAATTTAAAATGTCATTTTTTGTGGATCACTGGGGTTTTTGAAGACAAATTATACTATATCTAAATTATCAAACATTGTTTATTTTTAGCTATTTACTATCTAAATAACTTTGAAAACATTTTATCATAATTAGCTAGACTAGTATCTAATATGACCATGAGTATGACTATCTATTAACTTATATTTATTAACCATCCCTAATAGTTTGTAACTTGTATTTTCATCACCTTTAATAGTAATAGCAGCTTTGAAATGGACTAGACTTTATATTGCATCTTTAAGAATTATGTAAGTACAATACCTCAAGTAAATGTTAATATATATATATATATATATATATATATATATATATATATATATATATATATTATGTGCATCAAAAATAACCTTAAAACAACAATATGAACTAACTAATACCCACAGAGCTCCTTTGGACTAAACCACTAATCAAAGAAAATACATGGTGGGACTCATGGCTCTAGCTGCATATTTAGCAGAGAATGGCCTAGTCGGTCACCAATGGGAGGAGAGGCCCTTGGTCCTGTGAAGGTTCTATGCCCAAGTATAGGGGAATGCTAGGGTTAGTTGGTGGGTTGTGGAGCAGGGGACGGGGGCGGGGGGAGGCAATAGAGGATTTTCGGAGGGGAAACTAGGCAAGGGGATAACATTTGAAATGTAAATAAAGAAAATATCTAATAATAAAGTAACCTTAAATTTGTATCAATATACAATAACCTATACCAATGTAGTGTATCAAAAACAACTTTATTTCTATATCAATATACAAAATTCTGTACCAATGTGAAGTGGAAATTTCTGGTTTTGTTGTAGACTCAGTTGTATCATGTGATGTTCTTCTGGAAACTGTCTTATGAGAGGATGTTTTTGCTGAAGCAGACACATGGGAAGATGTTTTCCTGAGAACAGACACATGGTGTTTTTTTCTGGAAGATGCTTGGTGAAAGGGAATGGGATATTTTGCTAGAACAGGTGCTTGAGTGGACACACGATGTTTGGAAAGAGTATAAGGACAACCCCACAGACAGTGGACAGTGCTCTGGCATTGGTTTGCCTTGCTGCGCTCTCGCATTGGTTTGCCTTGCTGGTCTTTGTTGGGCTTCGCCTTGCTGGTCTTCAGTGACAGTGCTCTGGCATTGGCTCATCTTGCTTTCTTTTCTGACCTTCACTTGTCATGGCTCCATAGAGAGAAAGGCACTAAAGAACTTCTGGAGATATTCTGGCTGTTTTGGTGGACTTGTGCCAATTGGTGGAGCTTTGAACTTTCTTCTGGATTTGAGCCATTACAGCTGATTCATGTTTTATGTTTTGCTAGTTGTCTGGACTGCAGAAAATAAAGACTGGAACTGCCTCAAGGAGCTACTTCTTAACAAGTCGATGTCCCCCTGTCCTATTAGCTGTTTTCCTCCCCTATCTTTGGTTGGTGGGCTATAAGGAAAGTTGAAGCATTTAAGAACCCTTATTAAAATGGGTTTTGAAAAATATAAGCCTATACCAATGTAACAAAATAGAACTTCAGTTTTGCATCAAGATGTAAAGATTTTTACCAAGGTAAGATTATGGCTATAAAATGTTTTTTGGTTTAAGAATAGATTCCATTTGTCTAATTTTCTATAATATTTCTATATTCCTCTTTTTCTTTTTGACCCCCTTGTCCCTACCTGAGAGAGAAAGAAAGATAGAGAAAAGGAAATGAAAGATAGAAATCCCTTAGTCTAAACTCCCTATTTTGTTTCCTTCCTGTCCAAGATCATAATTATTCATAATCATTTCCTAAAACGACAACATATCCATTAGTCATAAAATAACCAAAACCATCCAACCCCAGCTTAAGGAACTGGGATGATGCTGAGATGCGGAAACCTGCTATTCTAGCTCCCTGCTTGGTCCTGCCCTAAACTGCTTGTTTCTAGAACTGCTTCAAAAGGGGCTGCTAATCCTAGATGACCTTGAGTCATCCAGACTTCAGTTAAGCTCTGAACTTTTTCAGTCCACAGAGACTAGATGACTAATAATGCCAGCTAGCTTTCTTTGAACTTTACCATTATTCCAATTTCCTTTTGGGCTCCCAAACAGGAATTCTTTGCCCCAGTTCAGCAGGAAGTAATTATAAGAAGACCATCATCCCAGTCCCTTAACTTGGGGTTGATGGTTTTGGTCATTTTATAAATTATACATGTGTTATCATTTTAATGGATGATTATGAGTAATTATGGTCTTGGGTGAGGAGGAAACAAAACAGGGAGTCTAGACTCAGGAATTTCTATCTCTCCTTTCATTTTTCTATCCTTCCTTCTTCCTTAGATAAAGGGAATAGGTATGAAAAGAAAAAGGGGGAATATAGACTATTATAAGAAATTAGACAAGTAGGAGTATGTTGTGAACGAGCCTGGTGCTGTTCTTGTGAGCCAATCACCTAATGAATAAAGGAGCCAATTACTGGGCGAGTAGGTGGGACTTCCAGGTTGGATGGAGGAAGAGAAGAAGCAGAAAAGAGTTAGGGCCCTTTTGGGACAGAACAGCAGAGGGGTAAGATGTAGCTGCTAGAGTTTCTTGTTATCATGGTGGATCCACAAGGATTTGCCACCAGAGGAAGCGGATTTTAATAAGGCTTACAAGATTAGGTTTTAGTTGTTGCACCCAGAGATTGAGTTACCATTTTTTTTCTGAACTAAGTTTATGTTGTGTTTTCCTTCATGTGGTGGCTCATCTGTGTTCAAGAGAGAAAGGTACGGATGTGTACCACAAAGGCTGTGAGGGATTTGAAGCATGGAGTTGGCATGGTAGCAACTGCCAGTGGGAACCTAGAGCTGGGTGGAGAGATTGTGGAGTTCAGAGTCAGAATCTCCATGAGATAAAAACAGGTCAGCCATTGTCTGCCAGTGCATGGTGAACCAGGCTGCAGGGGCAGTGAGTTGGAGGCACAAGTGACAGAACGTGTTGGTTTTCCTTTTTTAATATTTCCCACAACAGGAGTAGATAATTGAATTCACTCTTAAACCAAAAAAAATTATAGCCATAATATCACATTGGTAGAGATCTTTATATTTAGATGCAAAATTGAGGTTATATTGTTACATTGGCACAGAATTTTGTATATTGATACAGGTTTAAGGTTTTCATTGGTATAAATCTTTGTATTATGATACAAAATTTAAGATTTATTTTGTTACAACATATTATATATTATGTTTCAGCTCTAAGATAGGCATTGTGCCTATGCAACTCATTTAAAAATATAAGTTAGGAACTATTGAGGATTTTAAGAAATTCAACTTAGTAGATAATCAAGCACATGGTCATGTTAATACTATCTGGATTACCATAGAATATAAAGCATGGGTTGTACAGATAATAGATAACTGGAGTCAGGCAACATCTGCTTGTTCAGATATGCTATGAATAGATAGTCTTCATAACCTCAGAGATCCACAGAATATGGCATTTCAAAATATTTCATTATTAAAAGATCTTCTGACTATGAGACAGGTCTGCTCCTAACAGCGCCCCCATTCCACTTCAAAGAAGGTGATGAGCATCGAAACCTCCACGTGGAGTTGCTTCAATTGTGGCAAGGTAGCAACTGGGCGAAGAAAATGCCCTAAATGCATCTGCAGACCAAATGCTGTCCAAAAAGGATAGGGATGCAGAAAAGTCAACTGCTAAGCTCTGCCGAGATGGAGTAAGCAAGTCCTCCATAATTCCTGCTTCACATAAAATCTGTCAGATATTGTGGGCCAGAAGGCTGGAGATAGATGCTCCAACATTATAGAGAATATTGGAGACTGTCTAGGTGGTTATCTCTATCTCTGTTGTTTCCATAATTTCTGGAAGCTGTGTCCAAGCACTTCCTGTGTACTCAGGTAATATTTATTTCTTCTCAGGTCCCTGATGGGGTTGAAGGCTAGATAGCTATATTCTGACAATTAAACTTAAGTTGTTTAGCACTTAGGAAGATGTTTTAAGTCTAAGAAAAGATTTTCAAGTTAATTATACAAATTAGGGTAGAAATTGAATTAGATACAGAATTCTAAACTCACAAAGATAAGCTAGATAATAAAATACCTTTTCCTGACTTGCCAAATACAAACAAGCCGGACTTTAAGTTTATTTATTCATTTATTTATTTATTTAATGTACACTGTAGCTGTCTTCAGATACCCCAAAAGAAGGCATCAGATCTCATTATGGGTGCTTGTGAGCCACTATACGGTTGCTGGGATTTGAACTCAGGACCTTTGGAAGAACAGTCAGCACTCTTAACTGCTGAGCCATCTCTCCAGCCACAAACTGGACTTTAAAAATGTAGTTCATACCTAATAATTGTCATAATTGCTTCTACAGTATGTTGTTAATTGTTATAAGAGAAAGAACCTTTTCATTTAGACAGAGAATGTGAATTTTTCATGTTTTTTTCTATGTATTGTAATGCTAAATACTGGCCCCCAGGGCCTGGTCGATATCTTGCCCAAGGACAAAAGAATCTGCACGTAGACACAAGTGTTGTTCTGTAACCTGCCCTACAATCCTTGATTGGTGAATGAAGATGCCTATAGCCTATAGCTGGAAGAATTGAGATAGGTGGGGCTTGGGTTCCCAAGTTTGGTGTCTGGAAGGAGACCATGAGGAGGAGAGAGAGAAGAAGAGGTGGTGAGGGGAGAAGATACCATGGGGTAAGGATCTTTAAAACATGGCATTGAGGGCTGGCAAATTGGAGTTATGAGCAGCCCGTATGGAACATGGCAAGTCGTATTGTGGTTTTTGGCAGAAAAGTAGACAGAATAGCTTAGAAGGTATATATATGTCCAGTTTTAGTGCTGTTTAAGGCTTGTTATAAATATAAAGGTTGTGTGCTTTTTAATCTGGGAACTGAATGACCAAAGGTGAGGCAGAAACCCCAGTGTGAGATTACTTATCAACTACAACATGCCCCTTCCCCTTCTATCCTTTTTTCTTTCCTACCTAGTGTTAGGGGGTTGAAAGGGAGGGGGTGGAGGGGTGGAGAATGGTGGAAGAAAGAAGAACCCACAAAGTAGCCAAAAGTCCAGTTACAATGAATGGAAAGACAGCTGTGTTCATAGATTGGAATAATTAATATTGTTGAAAATTTCTACACTGGTCAAAATGATCTTTAGGAAAAACAAAGTTTAAAAAAAAACCCACGTGGTAACCGTGGCAACCATTATAGGAATATACACACAAGCTTTCCACGTGGCAATCTTTATAGGAATATACACACAAGCTTGCAATTCATATGGAGCCACAAAATACCCAAATCGTTAAAGCAATATTGATGAGGTATCACACATAGTAATAAATCACAGTAAAATAAAACCACAAAAATCAAAACAGTACAGTAGTGGAATAGAAATAGCTTTATAGGTCAGTGGACCTGAATAGGCAGCTAAAATAATTAATTCATCACCTATAGTCAATTGATTGTCAATAGGAGTGCCAAGAACACATTGGGAAATAACACTCTTCAACAAATGGTTTGTAGAAACTGAGTATCTAGAAGCAGAAAAAAAAAAAAAAAAGAAATTAGATCCTATTTCACACTACTTCCAAAAACCAACTCAGAACAGGGTAAAGACTCAAACAGAAACGATACAAATGCCAGTCTACACATGATGTTTCTGTGTTCTTCACACAGCACAGGTAACAAACACCAGAAGAGACACGAAGATTGTACCAAACCGAAGAAATCCACAAAGCAAGAGCTGTTTACTCAAAAGACCAAAAAGACAACCCACTGAAATAGGAGCTATATTTACAAACCAAATCTGGCCCGGGGTTTAAATATCCCGAATACCTGAGAAACTGAAACCAAAGAATAAATAAAAGCACACTCAAATCATCCCATAAAGTGGGCTAATATCCGCTTATCAGTGAGTGCATATCATATGTGTTCTTTTGTGATTGGGTTACCTCACTCAGGATGATATCCTCCAGATCCATCCATTTGCCTAAGAATTTCATAAATTCATTTATTTTAATAGCTGTGTAGTACTCCATTGTGTAAATGTACCACATTTTCTGTATCTATTCTTCTGTTGAGGGACATCTGGGTTCTTTCTAGCTTCTGGATATTATAAATAAGGCTGCTATGAACATAGTGGAGCATGTGTCCTTATTACAAGTTGGAACATCTTCTGGGTGTATGCCCAGGAGAGGTATTGCTGGATCTTCCAGTACCAAACCCAAACACTAGGCAGATGCCAACAAGAGCTTGCTGACAGGAGCCTGATATAGCTGTCTCCTGCGAGGCTCTGCCAGTGCCTGGCAAATACAGAAGTGGATGCTCACAGTCATCCATTGGACAGAGCACAAGGTCCCCAATGAAGGAGCCAGAGAAATACCCAGGGAGCTGAAGCCCCATAGGAACATCAATATGAACTAACCAGTACCCTTAGAGCTCCTTGGATCAAAGCTCCACCAATCAAAGAAAACACATGGTGGAACTTGTGGCTCTAGCTGTATTTGTAGCAGAGGATGGCCTAGTTGGCCATCAATGGGAGGAGAGGCCCTTGGTCCTGTGAAGGCTCCCCAATATAGGGGAATGCCAGGACCAGGAATGGAAGTGGGTGGGTTGGGGAGCGGGAAGGGGGTGATAGGGGATTTTTGGAGAGGAAACTAGCAAAGGGGATAACATTTGAGATGTAAATAAAGAAAATATCTAAAGAAAAAAAAAAGTGGGCCAAGGACCCAAGCAGACATTTCTCAAATTAAGATGTACAAATGGTCAATTAGTACATGAAGAGATGTTCAGTGTCACTAACCACCAGGAAAATGCAAATCAAACTGCAGTGAGAGGCCCCACACCTGTTAGCATGGCTGTTTTCCAAGAGACAATGGATAGTGAGCGCTGGCAAAGAGGTGTGGAGAGAGCACCCTGCCCACTGGAGGTGGGGTGGGAGGGGAGGCATATAAAATGGCATATGCTTCATGGGAAACCATGAGAAGGCTCTACTGCCAAGGGTTCCAGCAACCTCACCTCTGAGTGTGAAAGCAGAATCTTAGGGAGATGGCTACACCTGCATTTTCATTTCATCATCATTCACAGTAGCGAAGACACAGCCGTGCCTTAAACTGGAGCATGGATGGACCAAGAAAACACAGTAGAATGTTATTTAACATTTAAACAAAAGGAATGCTGCCATTTGGTCCAATGTGGTTGTGAAGTAGTGGAATGAGCCAAATACAGCCTCGCTTACACACGGTTTTAAGAACACAGACAACCATGTACAAGTGGCTAGTAGAGGCATGGATCATAAAATGAAGTTGAAACGTGTGCTTTCTCACCGTGGTCACCTCAACAAATCTGGAAAAACAGTAGGCTTGGCAACCTCTCCGTCTGCAGTCTGTAATGAACTTGGTCATTTGTTGCAGGGCTTTGGGGAAAGGAAGTTCCACACAGTGAACACACTTGACTCTGCCATGGTAGATCCCCTTCCTGCGGGGAGCTCAGAGCCTTAGTCAATAGCTCTGGATCTGAGAATTGGCCCCGATTTTAATTGTCCACTGTGACAGCTGGTTGTTGGTCTTCCTTTTCCATCCTCTTGATAATTTTTTTGGTTTAGACGTCAACACTGAGCTGGCTAGCCAAGGGCTCCTCTCTAGAAATACAACGATATATCAGTTATCATCAGAGAGCCCTGGGAGACAAGGCCTCAGGTTACCACTCTCGTTTTGTTGCCTACAGCCTCTGACATTGAAGTGCCTTCTCTGGCCTCTGACAGTTTAGAATCCCACCTTCCCATTGCTACCGAGAAGCCTAGTTTACGAGCTGCGGTGGCTTCCAGATCGGGCAGTTACTTGGAGTGTATCCTGTTTATAGTGCACAGAGCCAAATGGAGGCTTTGAGCTTCTTAAGGACTTAGGTCCTGTCTGGTCATGAGTTTGAGGCCATTGTGGGCTGCGTAGAAGACCTTGTCTCAAAAACAACAAAAACTAGAAGAGATGCTCTTTCACACATGAGCTCCTCCTTCCTCCTGCTGTCAGCCTCTGCAGCCCTGAAGTCTGTTAGCGTCAGTGCAAGACAAGCTATGCTGGAATGAGACCACGTGTCATGGGAGGCAGAGGGAGGTGTGTGCTGGAGAGATGAAGAAGGATAAATGTCACTGGGAAGACATTTCTATTAGGTGAGGCCATGGCTTCTTGGTAAAATATAGGAAAGCACTTTACCAACCTATAGACCTGGGGGATTGTGGGATTGTAAGGTTCTCAAACCGAAATCCTGTATCTTAGTCCTACTTCTTTGGGGAGTCTTGAACTGTTGGCACTGTGGATCCAGCCTTTCATGTAATTTAATTATGTTTCCAATCAAATCTTGATCTCCAACTTTTTAGCCCAGTCTGTCTTCTAAGCTGCAAGCAGGAGACGAATGTTGGATGGAGACCTTCCAGGTTCCCAGTGAATATACTAACTGAACCCCCCCCCCCACAGTGAATATACTAACTGAAACACGCCCCCCCAGGCTCTTTGCAATTTTTTACCCACGCTATCATATTGTTCACATGTGGGCACCTTCATTGAATTCCTCTGGTAGTCAGAGGAAGTCTGTAGAGCATCACGGATGATGACATTTAAAAAGTGGGCAGGCACACTCAGGAATAAAGTGTGATGGTAGAGATGTGTGTGTGTGTGTGTGTGTGTGTGTGTGTAAATGGTATGTGGACAGTGTCGCATAGTGAGAGCCCAATGTGTCAGTATTGTGTAGTCAGGTGTCGGATGAAGATTCCTGTAGGAACTGGGCAGATGACCTAAGAGAGCTGTAATTAAGGTTGACAGGACCTAGGGACACCTCTACTCTGCCTCTTCTGCCTGCTCATGGCAAGTGACTACCAGCTTTCAGGAGGATGTGTTTGCATTTGTTTCGGGTCTTAAGGAAGGGCTGTCCTAAGCAGAGAGCCCTTGTGAAAACTGCGTCCTAGCTTTTTGCCACGTGAGAATCTGAGATGCAGGATGATGTGGAGTAGATCCGAGCTTTAAAAGAAAGAAGTCGTATCCAACCGGTCATTCCAAACCTGACTTTGAATGTACTGAGTGTTAACCTGGAGTCACACGGGTAGCTTCATTAGAGACGGTCTCAAAAACAAAACAAACAAACAAACAAACAAACAAACAAGGTGTCTTCAGAGATATAAGCGGTGTCCTTGAGAGTAGAGCGAGCCATTCCAACCAGTGGTCTGAAATCAGGACAGAGACAGAACAAAGGGAAGCAAAGAAGGGTTCTTCTCTGTAGCCTTTGCGGGGAGCATGACTTTGGACGGCTTGATTTTTAGACCTCCAGTCTCCAGAAGGGCCCGAGGATAAACTTCTGTTGTTCAAAGTTGTTTTGTGGTGAAGCCTTAGGGAGCTAGTGCAGTTGGTAATGATTTGTTTTAAAAAGCCGCGTGCTGTCCCCACATCTCTGAGAAAGCACTACATCTGCAGGCTGATGCTGGACCCAGTGTCCGATGCACAACTGTGGCGGTGGCGGCTCCGGTAGGGGGCGGGGGCGGGGGGGGATTTGTCGTGAGCCCAGGGCAGCGAGAGCTAGCCTCTTGTGTGGGGGGGCAAGCAGGATGACTTCAGAGCAGGCAGGTGCACGAATGTGGTGTCGAGTGCCCTCTGCTGACTGAGAACGGTTTTGGATGGAAGGATGAGAACTGCATGATGAGTCATGCCTTTCAGGCTAGGTTGACTGAGTGTTCTATCGAGTCCAAGGCCCCGAGCAGCAAGCCTGCTTAGTTTGACATTTTGAGCTGGAATTTTCTGTGGGACAAGGGGGAAGAAACGAGGGGGAGGCAGTAGATGTGTGGGATCTACACTCAGCACAGAGAGTTCTGGAGGTATCTGCAGGGGAGAGTAAACTATGGAGAAGAAGAGACTGGAAGGTTCTGGAAGGAGGGAAGGTCAGCGTGCTAAATGGTAGCTTCAGCACGGAGAGAGGTTTCTTTCGTTGTGTGTTTAGGAATTCATGGTGCTCCTTGAGAACTCTTTGGGGAACTCTGTTGGTTGGACTTTTCGGAGGAGTGGGGTAGGGGTAGTAGTCAGGGCACAGGGGAGAGGATTGTGGGGAAGAAGTGGAGGTAAAGACTGGGGCACCATCTGTAGGGGTGGGAGGCAGGTCGTGCTGCCGAGGAAGGGGGAGGAACCTAGCAGATAAATGAGGGGGTCATGGGTGTGAAGAGTCGTTTGGGACAGGAGGAAACATCTTCCCCTTTCAGATAGACAAGGGGCATAGGAGCAAGGTCAGTCAGTGGTGGAGTATGGTGACTGACGAAGGGGCTGGCTTGAGGGGAGGCCATGTTGAGAGGACATAGTTCACTCTGTGGATTAAGTCTGGAGCCATCTGGTAGGGATATACACAAGGAGAGGAGACTGTTTAGATTTGCAAAGCTGACCCCAAGGCTCCTTGAAGTAGCTTTTGATGATCACTCCCCTTCTACAGTTAGAGTCTCAAGCATGCATGCATTCTTTTCGAGGTGCATGCTTGGCATAAGGGCCCTGACCTCGTTACTATTTTTACTGTATTTAACTGTACTAGGTGTTGTGTGGGCCCAAGACACAGCAAAGCAAGAAACAGACCTGACTAAAAATCTGCTCCGTTTCAGCACAAGATCCGGAGAAACAACCCAGTGATCTTGTCCTTTGTCTTTTTTTTTTTTTTTTTTCAGACGTTAAACACGTCCCTGCTTAGAATATCTTGTGTGCACATCTGGGCTTGTTCTACCCTGTTGAGGAAGGAAGGATCATACAGTAGAGATGGTGTGTGTGAGGCGGTAACCACCTGACTCAGGATCACCCAGCTGCAGTTGACGGAATCTTAGGGATCAAGTGCAGTCTCCATTACCAACAGGCAGCCTTTCCTGGTGCCATCGGAGCGGTAGGCTTAGCCTCAGACTTGGTGCCGGTACACTGGATAGGGAGTGAAGATTTTGGGAATCCTATGTTGGAATGAACAGGCACTTTCCATTCACTGATATGAGGGAGGGCAGAGAAGAAAGAAGAAAGTGGTCTGATCTTGAGCTCTGGCCCTGGCATTTCTTAACCCTTGCTTTGGGTGCTAAATTGTTAAGTCATTCCGACCCTCAGTTGCTCTATATGTAATATGAGAGAAAAATGTCCCCCACCCCCCACCATAGCACTTAAAAAAACCTGGAACCCACGGGTTCATTCAGAACCAAGGGCATTGGCGACATCCTCACCAAGATGGCAGTTGGTATGCCCTGTTCTAGGACACCGGATACGTTATCTCATTCCCTTGCAGCAACCCTGTGAGAGAAGGAGAGGAAGCCAGGCACGGAGAAGTCAAATGATTCTATACCCCAGCTCCTTCTCAGTTTGCATAACCCTACAGGTTGTGATTGTTCACACACGAGGGGGTCGCTGTGGTTAGCAGAGTTCTCCCCTCATCACGGTTTCTTCTGCACAGTCTTTTCCTCAAAGAGGGTGCTTTTCTGATTCCTGGTCTTGAGTTACATTCTTTTTGCTCCTACCTTGGTCCACCCAATCGCCCAGGCTTTCTCCGCTTGTCCTCTGCTGCCTCCGTGTGGCCCACATTGGAAACGCCGTTCTTCTTGGCCTCCGCCCCGCGTTGGCGCTTCTGGGGCTGCCACTGGAGGCGAAGGTGGGTTCTCATCAGGGTAGGTTTGGCTTTTGACCGGCCTTGCATCCTGTAGATGTTTTTCATTTTTAAAAATCTCGCCTTTGGAGCGCCGCGGCGGTCCTGTTCTGAGCATCAGCCCCTAAAGAGGACGTTGCCTAGGAACATTGGCGCCTTTTTGCTTTGAACACTGGAAAAAGTTCCTCTAGTTTTCCAGTCTTATCACACAGGCACTTCTCTTTCAGCAACGAGCTTCCCTCTCAAGGGGCTGCTGTTGTAATCGAGGGTTAAAGAAGTTTTTAAAAATAAGGTTTAAAGAAGCGTTCATTCGTGCTCAGGGCTGATGATGCTACAAGGCCGAGGCCAGACAGCATTGGGATTTGAACCAACAACATTTCTGGGAGCGTTTCCCACGTCACTCAGCTTCTTTTCACTGCCCGCTTATCTTCTTGCCAGAAGCCTAGTTATTTATACACTTTGTTGTGTGGGTTCACAGTATTTAGCTCTTGCGCTTAAGTATGAATGTTTTTAATTGCACGAAGGTCGCTTGTCATCCCTGAAGAGATGAGAAAGCAGAGCGAAGCCTTTCCAGTGAGCCACGGAGGCGGAACACCTGAGACCGTTAAAACAGCATCAGATCTTATTGCAGTATCCAAACCCGTAAGGACAAAGGGAACAGGAAGCAGTGGGCTTAACTTTTCTCCAGCCTTATTGAGGCATGATTGACAAAATTGTACATATTTAAGGCTTACAAATTAATGCTTTGAGGATATACATTGTAAAATGATTGCAGTAGTCAAGCTAATGAACATATCGGTCCCTTACCTAGAATGCCGATGTTCTGCCGCTGCCGAACCGCCACCCCCCACTTCCAGTCTTTCTTTCTTTCTTTCTTTCTTTCTTTCTTTCTTTCTTTCTTTCTTTCTTTCTTTCTTTCTTTCTTTCTTTTTTTCTTTCTTTCTTTCTCTTTTTTTCTTTTTTTCTTTTTTGGTTTTTCGAGACAGTGTTTCTCTGTATAGACCTGGCTGTCCTGGAACTCACTTTGTAGACCCGAACTCAGAAATCCGCCTGCCTCTGCCTCCCGAGTGCCACCACGCACGTTTTAAGCACCGGATACATCCGATACTGCAGGGCACTATGTGATTCCACTGGTCTCTGACAGCTGCTGCTTTTGATGGGCAGAGCTGTCTCCTCAAAGGACTGGATTGACATTCACTTCCTGGGTGTTCGGCTCACCACCCTTTCAGGCTCTTGGGTTCCCAGAAACCTGATGGTTAGGACCAAGCCCCATGTGGGAGTCTGAAAAGTAATAGTGGGTGTGTCAGGAGGTACCCAATGAGCTAGCTCAGGCAGACTTCTCAGGAGATCCCCCAGCAAGTTAGACTCCCCTCACGAGCAGATTCTAGTCAGGTTTTCAGCTTTTCCTAAAACAACAAAACAAAACAAAACAAAATGAATGCCCCTGATGTTTGGAGGTGGGCTGAGGAGTGGAGCTCAGTAATAGAGCAGAGTTAGGGTTGGTGTTTGAGGCCCAGCACAGGGGGTCTTACCTACTCTCTAGATTCTACCAAAATCTTGTAAAAGTTTTATAATGATGCCAAGTAGCTTACTTCACATTTCTCTTTTAAAGCCCTTTATTTTTATTTCCTGTGTATGTGCCTACATGGATTTACGTGAACCACGATGTATGAGCCTCGTGCTCACAGAAGCTCTAAGAGGAAGTTGAATGCCCTTGAATTGTAGTTGCATGTGGCTGTGAGCATGTGGGTGCTGAAAAGAGAACCCAGACCCCTTGTCGGAGCCATTTCTCCAGCTATTTAGTGCATATCTTCTGAAATGGTAGTGTTTGTTGTTGTTGCTGTTGTTATTGTTTGTTTGTTTTTGAGACAGAGTCTCTCTGGACCAGGCTGGCCTCAAACTCACAGAGATTCACCAGCCTCTGCCTCTGGAGTCCTGGGATTAAAGGTTGTACCTCTCTGACGGGATTCTTTTTCTGTGGTGTTTTTTTTTTTTTTTTTTCAGGGTTTCTCTGTGTAGCCCTGGCTGTCCTGGAACTCACTCTGTAGACCAGGCTGGCCTCAAACTCAGAAATCCACCTGCCTCTGCCTCTCCCAAGTGCTGGGATTAAAGGCATGCACCACCACGCCCAGTGCTGTTGTGTTCTTTTTAAACATTGAAATCAACATTGATTCAGAGCTCTTAACTACAGATCACATTTACAACTTGTTCCAATGATGTCTTTGAGGACAGCAGAAATCCCTAGATGGTGTGTGTGTGTGTGTGTGTGTGTGTGTGTGTGTGTGTGTATGTGTGTGTGTGTGTGTGTGTGTGTGTGTGATGTATAGACATGTCCACATTTTTGTGAGTGAGAGTTCAGGCTGGAGATGAACAATGGTGTCTTCCATAATCACTCTCTTCCTTATTTATGAGGTAGGTTCACTTGCAGCCAGTGAAGCTAATCAGCTTGCCCTCAGGGATCCCTGCCACAGGTCTACCAGCCTGTGTTATAGACAAGCCCTAAGCCTTGGCTTTTGCTTGGGTGTAGAGTACGATAACTCTGGTTCTCACACCTGCAGGCATGCGTTGTCCAATGAGCACCCCCCACACCCCCAGTGCACAGCTGTATCTCTAACCTCCTGCAGTTTCTCAATCTACCTTTGTTCTTGTGAAATGAGTGTTTTTCAAGAGCACAATGGGCCTTGTACAGGATGTCCTTCAGCTCGGGGCTGTTCTGAGGGTGCCTAGCTATGGTGTTCAATCCATGCATCACCCACAGGAACTTCAGCCTGATACAGGGTTTCTCAGCATCCTCCTGTGTGGGGAGTGGGCGCGGCCGCATGGGCCAAAGATGACGCCTGGATTTATGCCAAGCCCCATGACCTCGCTTGTTTATCTCAGTCTCAGTCATGCGCAGTAAAAGCAGCGTGTATAACTTGTTGGAAACATCTCGCGATACCATTCTATCAGCCAATCCTACATGCTACCTTGGATGTGTGCGTCTATGATTGGGTGGTGTGAGGTGGCGTGAGTGAATGAAAGTATAAATTGAGGACAGCCCCAGATGAGGAGACCAACCAGCCAGCGGCCAAAGAGCATCAGCGTTAGACCAGAGAGACCAGACCAGCCAGAGGCCCCAGACCAGAGGGGCCAGAGACCAGAGACCAGAGACCAGCGTAGCAGCGTTAGGCCAGAGAGCAGCAGATGAGGGGAGCAGCACCAGCATTAGCCAGCCAGCGTAGGAGAGAGCAGAGTGAGTGAGTGAATGGCTGCAGCTGTGTGAAACCTGAGAGAGAGAGAGAGAGAGAGAGAGAGAGAGAAGAGAGAGAGAGAGAGAGGCAGAATAAAGCAGAAGCTGCGAAGGCAAGATGCTTGAAACCACTTTGGCGTCCCATCCCGTGTCGTTTATTCCCACCGTCTCTGCTGGTCAGAGACGTGTGGGCTCGGCACTCCACCACTCCTGGACACGTGGTGTCTGATTACTTCATGCTGCTGAGATGAACCTTAATTACCAGTCTAAGAAAGTGACTGCCTGGCTTCTTCTGTGTAATGTTACTGTTTTTCCTTCTGTAATTAACAGCTATCTATCACTTGTTGGTTTTAATATCATTTGTGGCTTTTGATTCCATTGTCTATTCTAGGATGTTATCATTTTTAATTAATTATTTATTAGTTGTTTTTCTGCCGTAAGGAAACATTTTTTCTTCCTCATATACATTTATTTGTGAGTTGTATCACTGTGGACTCCCAGAGTTTTGCCAATGAGTCTGTTATAAATGCTTTGTATTTGTGTGCTAAATTTGTTCTAGACCTGTCCATTTGGAGCCCCTGGAGCTGGCTCTTAGTCCTCTCTGTGTGACTCTAGACGTCTGTGTCACAACATTGTGTCACCTGCTATGGTCTCTGCTCCACTCTAGGCCCTTTCATCTCTTCAAGGAGCCTTGGCACTTTTAGCAGTGAATGTTTCACATGAAGACATCCAAAGACAACGACAGACAAGGAACACTTCCAGAAGCTAGAGATAAACCAAGTCAACGCAACCAATCAACCAACCAACTCACTTGCCAATCAGATGGAAGGTTTTGGCAGAAAAAAAATAAGAAGGGAGATAAAAATTTAACAAAGAAACACAACACACCATTGATATTCTCAGACAAGAGAAACAGTAGAGTCAGATGATTAAAAAAAATCAGAGGGTGAAAAAAAAGCTCTTGGTTGTTAAGTATTTGGGAGTATATAAGCTTCCTGTTACTATAACAAAACACCTGAGATATTCAAGTTATAAAGAGAAAAGGTTTGTGGTGGCTCACAGATTTGGAGGTTTCAGCTCATAACTGGTTTATTGTTTACTTTGGGACTGTTGTAAGGATGCTTATCTCATGGATGGAGAACAAATGATAAACGTGAAGAACGGGGGTCTTACGATAGTCTTTGAGGTCATGTTCCTACACACTTAATGCTCCCTACTTCTGTCTCTCTCTTAAAGTCTCCTGCTTTCTATGGGTGCCAGTCTGGGAACCAAGTCTTGAAAACGATTTGTCAGACCTCAAATGATACATGTTAAGTTTAAAGTTCTTTTGGCTCCATATGTATCTCTTGGAATTTTACCTGTTTGTCAGTCATATGGCTGGTGGTTTTGGCTGCATGAGATAATAGTTTTCAATTGCTTGAAGGATATTTTTTTTTCTTCAGAATTAGTGATCTGTGATGCAACATGCAGAGCCTGACATGCCACACTCTGTGATCAACAGTATTTCTGTTTTCTAAGTTCTAGCCAGATCTACAGACTGGTGGTGTAACGGATCACTGCGCAGTCTACCTTTTGTATTTTTAAAGAATTAAAAGATGTGAAAGTCGTGGCTGGAGAGATGGCTGTGATAGCTTGAGGTCCTGAGTTTAGATCCCCATCACTTATGAAGCAATAACAAAAGCAAGACATTGCTGTGTGCATTGATAACTCCAGCATGGGGGGTGGGGTGGGGTGGGGTGGGGTGGGCAGGGCGGTGGGGCAGACACAAGAGCAGTGCTGGCTATTGCTGGCCAGCCTTGCCAACAAAAAACTGGGGAGCTTCAGGTTCTGTGGGAGACCCTGTGTTAAGTGAATGAGCTAGGGAGAAATATAGAAAGGTGTATACAAGGACCACCTCTCACATGCACACGGACACCATGTGCGTACAGGTCCATGCATGGCCACATCACACACACAGAGACAGAAGAATAAGAAAACATATCCTTAGCTCAGCATACAAAAACTGTTTTTATCACTTGCTGATTTCTTGTCCAGACAATCAACAAGGCTCAAGCCTGGATTGGAAGCATACCTGTGGCCTAAATGCTCTTCTTCCCAAGGCTGATCTCAAGCTACTGAGGCCATGTTCTGAGGCAGAGGCAGGGAGCATGGTGTAGCTCACATGTGAGACAGTGTGTTGGCCAGGCAGGCACAGAAGAACCGAGTTCCCCTGAGAACACAGAAATTGAGCACAGGATAATAAACAGGCATGGGTCCAGGCACTGTGAGTAATTACAATACCTTTTTTTACAGTTCATTTATTTAATTGTAAGTTGGTATCATTTAACTCTTAGTAGAAGTATAATGCTTGACAACTGGTTTGAGACCAGTAACATGGGGCTCTTCTGCTGTGTTGTGAACTGGTGGCATCAAACCACAGCTGCTAAGGAAAGATGACTCTGAGGCAGCTCAAAGGAAGGACTTCCAAGGGAGAGCCTGCTGGTGCCCAATACCCATAAAACCCTCTGTTGCTGAACGCAGAATATCTTGAATATGGACAGCCCTGGCCCACCTCGCTGGTGTCCTTTTCCTCTAAGTTCAGGAGCACATGCTACTCATGAGATTTGGTGTGCTTTTCTCTAGTCCATCATTCTTTTGGAACAAGTGTGGTTCTGTTCCTTACAAGCAGGAGACTTAGCTGACCTACACACAGCTGAAGTCTCTGGAGAAAGGAGGCAGGAGGAGAGGAGGGAGGGTAGGCGGTCAACCTGAGGGCCACCAGCACCGAGGGTCACCAGCCCCTAATTCCCCTCCCCCACAGGCAGGAAATAAGAGACTTTCAAAGGAGGTAGAGGAGGAATAGAGACAGGGATGGGAGTAGAGACAGGGATGGGAGGACTCCATGGCAACATGGAGATGTTTGGGGTCCCTAGGAGAATGGTACCTTGGCGGGAGGTAACACCCGCATGCAAGAGTGAGTGCTGGTGAGGAAGTGTGTCTGTAAGGCAGACACCCCTGTGAAGAGCAGGCAGGCACTGGCTCAGGATCAGGCTCCATGGAAGCCAGCTCTCTTTGCTCAGTGGGAGAGGGGAGGTGGTAATGGTGCTCAGGAGAAAAGCGCTCATTTGAGCTCCCAGAGATGCAGGTGCTGAAAACAGAGGCAGGACTCCAGTGGTTTTTGTTGAGGGGCGAGGCTCACTGAAGTGGAAGGGGCATATTCAGGGTGGTGTCTTGAAAAGACAGAGACTGGGTGCAGTGTGGAGATGTCCTGCCGAGTACCGGGAGACTTCAGGGGGTGCTGCCTTCCTCAGTCTGCTCAGACCCCTGGAGGAACGGGGCGAAGGGCGGGGGTGTACAAGACGTTGAGGAGTCAGAGGTGCCTGGGATTCACACAGTCCACTAAGGGTTCCAGGAATCTGGGGAAGGAAAGGTGAAACACAGTGGAAGAGAGCAAGAGGAGCCCTAAGTGTCCCTTGGAAGTCCAGGGCAGCCTAGTGCTATTGGTCTCTAGGGAGCAGGCTCGGAAATGGTGACTTTGTGGTCAATCTGTGATGTCTTCTGTGCATGTTTCTGCAAATCTCAAACCCACAATTAACTTTAGAGCACAAATTTTGATCTGTGAGATACTGAGTGTCTTTCATTGCTATCTCCTGACTCTGCTACTTCAAATGAATCTGTGCACAAAGTTCTCTAGGTGAGGCCTAGTCCCGTCATCTCTGTAACAACCACTAGAGGGCAGCAGAGACCGACTAAGAAAACCTGTCCATCTGTATGTATGTATGTATGTATGTATGCGTGTGCGTGTGCGTGTGCGTGTGCGTGCGTGCGTGCGTGCGTGCGTGCGTGTGTGTGTGTGTGTGTGTGTGTGTGTGTGTGTGTGTGTGTGTGTGTGGCTGATAGCAGGGACTGAAACTGGAGACAGGCTAGTTTAGGGATGGTGTTGGGAGGATGCCTTTCCTCAGCTTGCAAGGCTATTTAATGCTTCTCCTCCTATCCTCCCCCTCCCCACTCCCCCTCCCTCCTCCCTCCTCCTCTTCCTTCTCCCTCCTCCTCCTTCTCCTTCCTCCTCCTTCCTCCTCCTCATTCTTCTTTCTCCTTTTCTTCCTTCTCCTTCCTCCTCCTCCCTCTTCCTCCCTCTCATCCTCCTCGTCGTCCTCCTCCTCTCCTGTTTTTCCGAGATGGGGGTTTCTCTGTAGTTCTGGCTTCCCTGGAGCTTGCTCTGTAGATGAAGCTGGCCTCGGACCTGGGATCCATCTGCCTCTGCCTCCCAGGTTCGGGGATTAAAGGTGTATGTAACCACTGCTCACTTATTTCCAGGCTTCTTGCTAAGGCTTAGCTCTGAGGGTCTGAGGGCTAGACTCCGGAACCCAGACTGGCCCTGGTCCCAAACTATTTCTGACACCTTACCTGTCTCTCCCTGGTGGGTCTCTGCCAGACAAGATCATTTCTCCTGGGGGTGGGTATTGATTGTATTTGTACCCGGCACTGGATGGGTGCTTAGGAAACAATCACTGACCCAGCACTTGGAGGTTGGGGCAGGGCAGCATGCTGAAGAGAACCCGGCTTTAGAACCATCTAGACGTGGATCTTGTTAGGCAATCTGGAACAAGCTATGTAGGTTCCTGGCCATCCAATTCACTATTCCCCAACAGTGCTCAACTCTAAGGGATGCTGTGGGGAACCATTCAAACAACACAGAGTTGTATGTGGTACCAGAAGGCATTGTTGATTAAGGGTCAATGGATTTGTGTAGTTTGGAGTGTGGCAAGTAAATGGACAGAGGAGTAGGTGGAAGATAGAAACGGGATTGCCAAAGACACTTCTTTCTGCAGTAGACATTGATTAATACAGAGACTTGCAACTGGTCAGCATACAGAGAACAAGAGACTGTGGTTTGTTTAGCCTTAAATAGGACAGAGATATCATACCCGCCCCCACCCACCCTCAGGGCTCAGGGATCATCTTGGGAGATGGGATGGAAAGATTGCAAGAGGTGGAGGCCACTGCAGACAAACGGTTTCCAGGCAGGACAGGACAGCTGCTTATGAAAACTCACCACAGCTGGGACTGCGTGCACAAGATCAAAGCGGCTAAAATCCTGACAGGGATGGGAGAAGGGCACATGATGGGAGAAAGTCAGTTTTTTTTTCCAGAAATGCTGCCATTGGGAGGCCACTGGTGCTCCAGCAGGTGCTCCTATATCCATACTCATGAAGTTGAGAGAAAAGAATACTGGGGTGGAAGGAACTGGAGGGGAGAGGATGGGTGTAGGTTAGATCAGAACATTATATACATATGGAAAACTATCAATGAGAAAAAATTTTTTAAAAGATGTTATTGCCAGAGAGGGGGCTGGGTATAATGAAGAAGCCAGATGTCATGCTTGGAGCATGGGTTTCTTCTCTCTGCAAGAGGGACTCTGAGGAGCCCTTTATCTCTCTGGGGAGATGAAACTGAGACACAGGACATGAAACTTTAACTTTTTTTTGAAGTCTACTTTTAATGAAAGTTCCTAAACGTTTTAACCTCCCTTCTAGCCCACCACCCACCAGAGGTAGTGGAAAAGAAAGGATATGGGGGAAGTGGACCTGTTTAGAAAGATTCTTTGGAGTAAATACCATCTTGCTCTCTGGAAATCAGCACTTTAGTTCACAGGTTAGCAGTGGCAGCTCAGTCCACTCTCAAACACTTCAAGGATACACCAGCAGTCCAGTTTGGTAGAGTCAGGATAGCAAACATGAATCAGCAGCAGGTGACACTACCAGACAGAGACAGCCAGGCCTCAGCCTTGGCACAAGGCAGCAGGAGGGACTGGGAGGAATGCCAGGAGAAATTCTTGGTTGTGCCTCTCAGTGAAGCGAAGATCAGTGAAGATGAGAGACCAACACGCGTCACACAGCTAGCTCTATAAGCAAGCCTAGCTCTGCCTCTGTCACTGTCCAAACATCACGTGTCCTCCACGGGTCTTGCCTCAGCACAGTGTGTCTGTCTCAGTTGACATCGTTCTGCCAACCAGCCCAAGTCTGCTGAAGTGACAAGAAGCTGCAGCACTGCGCCAGAAGTCTTTTGGTGTGTTTCTTCTCTCTATGGAGTCCTGACAAATGGAGCTCAGCCATGCGATGTATGGCAGACCAATACACCTGTGTTGTTAGCAAAGAATCCTTCATCACATGTCCTTCCATGCGCTTGCTTTTGCAGAACATCCTTTCTCCTGTGTCTGCTTCAGCACAATGTTCCTTCATAAGTCTGCCTCAGCCATTCATCTGTGTCCACTTCAGGAAAACACTCCTTCATGTGTTTGCCCCAGCAAAACACCATCCAACACAACTGACTTTGCAAAGAACCCTTATGTGTTCACTTCAGGGCCCCTGCTTCTCTACTCTTGAGCAACCTCCAGTGGAAACAGCCCCTTACAATTCAGAAATCAATTCCAGTTTACATAAAAATTCAAAGAGTTTATCTATATTTGTTTATTATTATTATTATTATTATTATTATTATTATTATTAATTATTTGCACAGAAGCACCTATGGTACACAGCATTGCATCTGCCTTATTGTTGCCGCTCACATAGCACACACAAATATAATCCCAGAACTGCCTGAGAGGAAGTTCAACACATCACAGCTCTTTGCCTCTAAATGCTTTAGGGCATGTATTTTAGCTTTAACACACTTAACAAACAGATTCAAAAGTTTTCTCAGTTATTGACTGTTACAGGCTGAACGATGCCCTCCTAAAGGGGTCCCTATCATAAATACACTTCTGTTGTCTTAAGACACTAAGTCTGGAATGATTGGTTAAAAGCAGGAGAGACCGCTCCCAAAGCTTTCATGAAGCCCCCGAGGCTTGTTGTATTCTGTTGTCATGGTTCTTTAGTGTCCAGTGGCTTGGAGCAGGCCCTCAGCTCTCCTCAGTCTTCTATGACAGTGACACTTTTGAAGACACAGTGTGCCACCTCCTGCACCTCTCCCTCCTCCAGGCCCCTTTTCAGAGGATTTCTTTGCTCTCTTTGGACTGTCTGATGTTTCCTGTGATTCCCTTTGCTGTCTAGAACCCCGGGTAAGCACTGTGTCCTCCCCAGGATAACATAACACCTGGAACTTCTTGTGTCCAGCTGCCTCTTATCGGAGATGCTGATTCCAGTCTCCTAGTGTATATGGAGGGTTCATGTTCTGTTTTTATTTTTAGGATTTGGAACCACTGAGAAGCTGCCTGTCCACCCCCGGCTCATCTGCGTCACACACGGCGGGAACTAACACAGTTTGTATGGTGATTGTCATTGCTCTGCTGGGCACTGGACACCAGGAGACAAGGGATACCTGATCTCTGTTCTTGAGGACCACACAGCCTCCCGAGTAGCTGCTAGGCCTGCGGGGCGGCAGCCACGTAGATTTCTTCATTCACTCCTGTGTTCATTCACTGCACAGATATCTGAGCTCCTAGTGGGCTGGGCTGAGATACAATTTGTATGGGAGAGAACTGGTGTCTATGTCCATGGTGCTTACAGTCTATGCATGAGATGCTGCACCCCAGCGCCCGGACCAGGGTCTCTCATGTAAATAAGGGCTGGCTAGGTGACTGAATTGCTGCCCTTTATGATGGCATGAGTTCTTTTCTGCCTGCAGGCACTGCTTTGCTTGTAACAGGTGAAGAACTGAGCTCCAGAGAGAAGGGACAACTCTCTGTCCTTCAACAGCTGGCCTTGGCGATTGTCACTCCCAATCCTTTCCAGCAGAAGTAGGGCATCAAGTTGGTTTGCTGTCCGTGGGCAGCTGGTGGTTGGGTATTTTGGAAGCAGCCTATTCTCCTACCTTCCTGTAGGCTGGGCTGCCTTCTCCCCACATTGTGCTCTGGGGCTTGAGGCCCCCTGATTAGGCCTGTGGTTATTTAGTCAGCGATAATATTGGATTTACTTTCATCTCTGAATTGCATCAAATGTCGCCAATGACATTTAGCTGACACACAAGGAGGAGGCTGGCATTTTTAGGCTGTCAGTCTGCTACAGATGTAGAAGAGGATTGTGTTGGGGGCATCTGGTTTATTGTTAATTAGATGGAGCCAGTGAGGTCTCTTTAGTGAGTGGGTAGATAAGCCCTTGCATAGCTCTTGCTTCAGACTGACTTCAATCTCCTCCCCACCCCCGGAAATGAACATGGCCTTGCCAGCTTTCCCACTCTGATGGGGACAGCATACAAGAAGTTTGGGGAGCAAGTGACAAAGTGTGTTGTCCTCCACCTGCAAGAATATTCATACCTCAAGCCAGGCCCAGATGCCTACTGTCTTTCTCTTTTGCAACTGGAGGAGAGGGTGAAGGGAAATGAGGAAGTTGCTCACCTGATTTGAACATTTACCTGTCTGCAGATGTCTCTGGGATGTTTCTAAATGTCTCAACCTAGGTGCGCTTCCTTGGTCTCTTGCATTCATTCCTCCTGTCCCTATCTGTCAACTGTAGAGATAATCAAAGTCCTATTTGAGGGGGGCTGTTGTGAAAAGTAGGAGAATTAAATATTAGGGATGCTTAGAGGGGTGCCTGGTGCTCAGTGGGCACCACTTACCTTTCTTTAACCCTCCCTGGAACTGCTATAATGAACGGGAACTGGCGTGCTATGGGCATATGAGGTGGCAGAAGACACCTGCTTTTCCTCAAGTACACTGAAACCTTATGAAAGGGATAGACATCTCCATTGACATTTTCCAGAGTCCAGGGAAGGATTGTTTTACAATTCTGGGCTCACAAGGCTTGAGAGTTCTCTGAGTCCACACTTAAACATTCTCTGAATTCATACTGTTTACATTCAATGAGTCTTTGGTTCTGTATGATTCTAAGTGCCAATAGGTGATCTGCAGTGACAAAGACTTTCCTTTTCATTAAACTTGTCTCCTCATCTCAAGGACACACACAGACTATTTCCCAACTTTTCTGACAGTTAGGTGGGTGTAGGGAGCAGAGCCACAATGTGGAAGGATCCTGGGTCCCTGGGCATGTGAAAGGTTGTCCATCCAGGAATGATAGCAGGGAATAAACTTCCATTGTGTTGAATCATTGAGACCCCAGGATTTATCTGATTCAGCAGCTGGCAAATATTCACAGACTCAGTTGCTCTGGGGAAGTAGTATAAAATGAATGGGAAGACCATGGGAACCTTCCCTGACAGAGCCTCCTTCCTACCATTTCCCCACTACCCTTCCTTTGAGCCAGATCCTTTCCCCAGTTTCCCTAGACCTCCAGATCCACACATGTAGGACTAGGCTAGCCCCACCCTGACTTAGGTGTAGACTAGAGAAGAGGGGACAGGATCTACCTGCTGAGGTCACAACCAAGGCCCCTACCTGTTTCTACCAATTGGGAAACCTGGAGGAGTCCACGTCTCACTTCCGAGCATCCTGAGGACTCTCACACCAGTCCCGTCCCCTTCTTTCTAGCAGAAGTCCCCAGCTCTTTCTCTTTCTTGCCTGGCACCTACACCAGTGGACCCTGGTATACTTGTTAATAATCAGCTTCTCCTAAGGAAAACCATAACTTATGCCTCTGCTGGATCTGGCTGGTCTCTGAACATACAGGTATTTGAATGTTTGAAAACAACCTTGGGCCATGAAGGGAGCTACAAAGGCACTGGAGGTGGGGGAAGGGCTGGGAGCCCCATCCTTTTGGTGGGAAGATCTCCCTTTCCATGTCTTGTGTTATTTCCTCTGGGCTATCTTTCTGGATGCTACAGAGTGTTTGGTTCTTCCTCTTGGCCTCAGTTACTTCATCTGTAGAAGGTGGATGGCCTTCCAGAAGGTTGAACCAAGGATTAAGTAAGCAATGAAGGGTGTAACTTGTCTAGATCGGGGTGGAAGCTGCTTGACACTGGCATTGGGTATGGGGAGAGTCTCCAGTTTTCTGGTTTGCGGGGTGGTACACTGGCCCTGGCCTCAGGATGCCAATATTAAGACTTTGAAAGCAGCTGTGTTCACTAGCATCCCACCAATGCACACGATTGTAAGACTTGAATTGAGTACAGGGGGACCTGGTCTGTTCCTAGAAGAGGTAAGAGCTGAGTTAAGTCATTTGTCTTCCAAGGAGAAAAGCCCCTTTGAATGGGAACTCTGAACTCTCTCTCAATCTGGGTTTTCAGCAAACACTAGAGAGTTTAGAGGATGGGACAAGGAAAGAGGAAGGTAGTTGTTAAAGTGTTGACTGTGCAAGCTGAAGGAGCTGAGTTTGACTTCTGAATCCTCATAAAATGTTGGGTTTGGGGCTGGAGCGATGGCTCAGTGACATTAAGAGCTTTGGGCCTGAAGCCCAGCACTCACTAAGTAACTCACAACCATTTGTAACTCCAGCCCTCTGGGATCTCACACTTGCTTCTGGCCTCTGTGCGCAACATGTGGTACACACACACACACACACACACACACACACACACACACACGCAGGCAAAACACCCATACACGTGACATAGATGACTGAAATGTTAAAATGCTGGGTGTGGTGGTGTGCTCTTGTAATCTCAGCATCGAAGGAAGAGAGATGGATTCCTAGAGCTCACTCACCCACCTACACCAATGGTGTGGATGTTATACAGGGAGAATTTTCAGTTGGATATGATCTCTAAAGATGGAAGGAAGACAATAGAGGCAGGGAGCCTTTAATGGAGAAGCCTGAGATAAAAGCTTAAAACATTTATGCCACTTTTTCTTTTTAAAGATTTATTTATTTATTATATGTAAGTACACTGTAGCTGTCTTCAGACACCCCAGAAGAGGGCATCAGATCTCATTATAGATGGTTGTGAGCTAGCAGTCAGTGCTCTTAACCACTGAGCCATCTCTCCAGCCCCATTTATGCCACTTTTAAAACTCACCTTTCCTAGGGATGGAAAATATAATCTCAAAAAAAAAAGTTGGATGACAATTGAGGAAAAAAATTGAGATATCTGAGGTCGACATCTGGCCTTCATACAGATGTGCACATGCACCTGTACTCATTTTATACACACATAGGTATTCAGCACACACAGAAACACACAGACTCAGACACACACACACACACACACACACAGGCACAGACACACACACACAGACACACAGACACAGACACACAGACACACACACACACACACACACACACACACACACATACACGGGTTAAGTGTTCATGAAAGTCTCCTGATGAAAATTGGTATAATCTGGTAGCCACCACCTCTAAGGATGTTCTGAGAGGTTCTGAGAGGGTGCAGTCACATAACCAGCCAGACTGGCTGGAATCCCTGTCTGAGAAACTCAGTTGTTCCCGGCTGTTCTCTCTGTTGGGCCAGTGTCTTCATGGATGGAAGCAGCAGCTGCAGAGAACCAAAAGTGGCCTTCTCGCTGGCAGTGTTGTCACGGACAGCTGGAAAGCTCTGAATGCCACTTTGCAGAAGTCATGAGCCTCCTCTTGGGCTGAGAGAAGGAAACTAGGACCCGGGGACTTGTCATTCTCTGTCCCAGAGATGGCCTTTCCCTCCAGCTGGCAGGACAGGGCAGCCAGCAAGATGGCAACGATGCCTGATCCCTGTAGACTAGCGCTTGTTTGCAAGAACCATGCACACTGTGCCTTTGCTCTATGCAAATAACAAAATAAAAGGCAGGCACTGGCATGGTGCAGATACACAGTCCACAGAATAATCCTGCTGTCCCCGGGAGCAGACAGAAAGCTACGCATAGACTAATGGATTCTACCCACCTTGCACCAGAACTGAGAACACCTCTGTGGTCGCATCCACCCTTTCCAGGAGGTGCTGGGCAGAGGTGACTTTCAGGGCTGTTATTTTTAGGCGACTGAGGCAGGCATCTGAGATTCTAGCTGGTGTGGATATTATAGAGAGAGGTTTTTCAGTTGGATATGATCTTTAAAAATGGAAAGAAGCCAAAAGAGGTAGCAATTCTTTAATGGAGGAGCTTAAGATAAAAGATTAAAATATTTATGCCACTTTTAAACTTCACCTTTTCTAGGGATGGAGACGCTGCCCGCAGGCCCGTCTATGCGCATCTGTCTTGAGGTTGCTCTCTGTGGGGATGTGTTTGGCTCAGCTGCCTTAATCTGCCTTTGGTTTGCTTTATTTCTATCCTTTTGTTGTTCTTTGTATGTGTGGTGTGTGTTTGTGGTGGTGGTGGGGTGTGTATGTGTGCAAGTGTGTTGTGGTATGGTGTGCTGTGTGTGTGTGGGTAATGGTGTATGGTATCTATGGTCTAGTGTGTAGTATTTGGTATGTAGCGTGGTGGTGGTGGTGGTGGTGGTGGTCGTGTGTGTGTCTGTGTGTTGTATGGTTTGCTGTGCATGAGTGAAATGGTGTGTGGTGTGGTATGGTGTGCTGTGCATGTGTGGAATGATACATATTGTGGTATGGTGTGGTGTGTAGTGTGTGGGGAGGAGTGTACTGCATGGTGTGTGGTTCACACTCGAGTATGTGGTTGCATGTGTGAACCAGCACTCACTCTCTTGTGGAGACCAGTGTAGGGCATCAGGTGTCTTCCTCTATCACGCCCATCTTGTTACCTCAGGCCAGGCCTCTCAGGAAGGAAGCAGCTCTGACTTGGCTAGGTTGGCACCCCAGTGAGTTCGAGTCACCTGTTTCTGCCCTGCAATGCTGCTGTTCCAGGTGTGGTCAGCCATGTCTGTTTTGTTTTTGTTTTTGTTTTTAATGTGGATGTTGAAGATTCAACTTGAGGTCCTCATGTCTTAGGTTTGCCAGGTAAGCTCATTAAGCATGCCCCGTATACCTGTGCTCTTCACACACACACACACACACACACACACACACACACACACACACACACACACGAGCACACACACACATACACCACACACACCCACGAACCCCCACCCCTCACATGCCCCTCAGCGACTTTAATTTCCAGGGATTCATCTCCACTTTCAATCAAGAAAACCGAGACTGGATACTTCTCTGGTAGAAACATGCCCTTTCCTGTAGAAGTCACTCTCACTTATCTGGTGTCTCCCACGAGAGAAGTGTGCTGCCCACAGACTTATTTGATAAAGCCAGAAATGAGCTACTAATTTGGAAATCATTGTTCAGCTGGGCATGGGGTGGGGGTGGGGGAAGTTGCATGAGATGACAAGATGGGGAATTAAGGGTGGCTAAAATTAAGAGATATTACTCACACATCTTAGACCTACTCCTACACCTGCTTTTCTTCCTGTTTTTCTTCCTTTGTTCGCCCTTCTGTTCTTGAGTAGGGCTGGTGAGAAGAAACAGATACTCTTACTTCCCAGAGCGATTCCCGGATGGCTGTGAGCTGGAAGGCAGTGCCAGCTCCTTGAGGGTACAGGGGCCCTGCAACTTCAGCCTACCTACTTGGCTCTTTATCCGAGGCCCCCTCTTCCACGTGTTGAAGGGACCAGAGATGAGGAAGTTTGTCCATAGGAGTGCTGGGTGGTGAAATAGGGTGAGGGAGGCAGGAAGTGGGTACGATAGGGGATGGGAGGGGCATGAACGGGAGAGAGGGAGTGAGACATCATAGTTGGTTTTCTCTTGGCCTTTGGTGACCTTCTACCTGCCTCTGGACTTTAGAAAGTGATTTCCTTCAGGTCTACTGACCACAGGCTGATACAGGACCCTGGATATTTACCCATGCAAGTCTGCACAGCTTGAGAAGTGACGGGCAGTGATGGAGGAAATTGAGTAGACATGCTTGGCCTTGTTAGGGTCATTGCTGTGATGAAACACCACGACCAAAGCCACTTGGGGAGGAAAGGGTTTATTTGGCATATGCTTTCACATCACTGTTCATCATGGAAGAAAGTCAGGCAAGAATTTAAATAGGCCAGTAACCTGGAGGCAGGAACTGATGCAGAGGCCATGGAGGCTGCAGCTTACTGGCTTGCTTCCAATGGCTTGCTCAGCCTGCTTTCTTAGAGAACCCAGGGCCATCAATCCAGGGATGGCCCCACCCACAATGGGCTGGGCCCTCTCCTATCAATCACTGATTAAGAAAAAGTCATATAGGCTTGCCCATAGCCTGATCTTAGAGAGGCATTTTCTCAATTGATGCTCCCTTCTTTCCAAGGACTCTGACGTGTGTGAAGTTGATGTAAAACTAGCCAGCATTGTGCTCGTTGGAAGGAGTCAGGGTGGATACCCTCCTGTCTCAGATGTGGATGAGAGAGAATCAGGGTAGGGTGGGTGGGTTTGGAGTCTACATTCCAGTTGGTCTATGTTCAGAGCTTCTGCTGCTTCCCAGCTGTGTTTTTGGGACCTCAGCTTCCATGACTATTGAGAGATTTGCTTGACATCATCATACAGAGCACAGGCCACATAGAAGTTCCTTCTCTTCTCTCTGGGTATTGACCACCACACTCACTCTGAGCTTTTCACAGTTTTCAAAGCCTCAGTCTACTGATCTGTGAAATGGCTCTTCTACTTACAAGGTCTGTGTGAGGATGTGGCCACACATGGAGCACATGTAAATCTAAATAAGCTGTAAAGAGCTGAGCCGACGAGATATAAACGTGGGTAAGTTCCCTGTTTAGGTCCTTGACTGATTTCACCAGTTTTATAGTTTTTCTCATATAGATCGTTTATTGGTTTTGTATATAAGTAGCTATTTCAGTTTTAGGGTGCTAATGTAAAGGGTAACTTTTCCTTTCATTTGTTAATTGCTGGCGTGCAGAAAAGTGATTAATATTTGCATGTTAACTACATATCCTGTCAGGTCCAGGAGGGATTTTTGGGGAGGGTGAGCTTTGTTTTGTCAGTTTTCTCAGGTTTATGACAAAGAAGACCATGTGGTTTGTAAATAGAGTTTTATTTCTTGCAGCCTGACACCATTTACTTTTTCTTGTCCTATTTTGTCAGTTAGGATTTCAAGCGTGATGCCAGAAAGGAGCGATGGGAGGAGGAGACTCACCACCTGCTGACGTTTGCAGGGGGATTCCCAGTTTACCACTGTCCAGATTGATGTATTGATGTCTGCTTTAGGGTTTTATAGACAGGATTTTGTTGTTGTTTTGGTTTTTTGGAGACAGGGTTTCTCTGTGTAGCCCTGGCTGTCCTGGAACTCACTCTGTAGACCAGGCTGACCTCAAGAGATCCACTTGCCTCTGCCTCCTGAGTGTTGGGATTAAGGCACGTGCCACCACCTGGCTTTTGTAGATATTCCTTATCAGGGTGAGGAAGTGCCTCTTCTAACTTGTTGAGACTTTCTTTTTAATCATGAAATAGATTTTGTTAATTTTTCCATTTGATATGATCATAAGACTTCTTCATCCTCCTCCCACCCCCGCCTCCTCCTCCTTTTTCTTCTTCTTCAGGGTCTAAATATATAGCTCTGGCTGTCCTATCTCCCCATGGTAACCTGCCAGAACTCTCCTCTTACCCTTTCCCTTCGCCCTGGGGCCAGAGTCCACTGGAGGGTCCCCACCTGTTCTCAGTTCTTCTGCAACATACATCTGGGATGTCCGAGATTGAGAACCTGACATCCCTGACCTCCAAGGGGCCCAGGAACCCCAGAACCAGCTCTTCCATGGTACCCAGTGGTGTCTGTGGTGCCTAAGAGTCTCCAGCAGGTCCTTGGGGACCCCTGACTGCGCCTTCTTCACCCCCGGAGTGGGATTCCACGGCTTCTCACAGTCCACTGGTGCCGTGGGGTATGCGCAGTCCCTGCATTCGCCTTGCCCAGTGGCCCTAGCCTTGAGCAGACGTGGGACCCCATTTTTGTACCACACTATTACAGGTGTATACCACCACACCTGGTTGAGCTTACTCAATTAGGGGAAAGACAGTGAATGAACAGACTCGGAGAGTTCAGGTTGTGACATCGTCCTGGAGAGAGGCTGAGGTGGGAGGGCAGGGAGTCCTGTAGCTGGGAAGTTAGGAAAGGTCTCTCTGAGGAAGGCACCTCAGGAATTTGAAAGGTTAAAGGGATGAGTCAAGCATGTGACGGGGTGGGTGAAGCACAGTCCAGCCCTGACCTAGGACTTGGGTATCTTATCTCATACAGTCCTCACTGAGGCTACAGATTAACTTTGGTCCTTTTTGCTGATGAGGAGACCAGGGTTCTGGAAAGTGGGAGAAGATGGACCCCACATCAGACACGAAGCACCTCTCAGGGACTGTCTCTCAAGAGAGTGAACGTCAAAGCTCAGAATACCATCTCATAATGAGAAGGATTAGCTGGTAGATGTTCAATCATTAGCATTCCTCCTAAAAGGGCTCTCAGGCACATTTCCTATCCACATCTTTGCTTGGGTGGCATGGGGTGGGGTGGGAGGCTGGGGGTGGGCTGGGATGTGGGACTATGGTGGGAGTGGATGCTGGTGTGGGGTGTGGGACTAGGGGTAGGTGTGGGGCAGAGGCTGGGGAGGGGGCGGGGTGAACGGCCGTAGGGGTGGGCAGGTGTCTCAGTCCAAAGGCCTTCCCAGCTTTTCTGTGTCCCCCCCCCAAGTACTTTGCTCTTGCCCTGCAACCGTGACCTTCAATGCGGAAGGGCTCCACGCCATGGCAGGTCCAATAGCTGCTTTCCAGAGGTTTTTGTTTGTTGTCATGCACAAGGACAGGGGTGTCAGAATCAGGAGGCCAGATTCCCAGTCTCCTCCCAACCTGCCTCAGCTGCCCCAACCCCTTCACCACATGCTGATAGATAGGCCTAATGCTGGCTGCATCTACCTCCTGCAGCCCCTCCTGCAGACTTTATGTCGGCTCCCCCGCCACCCCCCACCCCCCGCCCCTGCTCCTCAGATTTCCTTCTGGGAGGAAAGCACTTTTTCTCTTCTCCACAGAGATGTCTGTTCTGTGGCCATAGATTACTCCCGACACCTAATTACTGTATATCATCACGCTGTGAAATGATGATTGGAGGTGTCGCTGTCCCAAATTTGCGCTCATAAAATACGTGTTCTTTTTGTTTTCCTCCTCTGCATTTGTCTGGGAGAAAAGACAGGCAAATTTATTCCAACTTTTCAGAGGAACTTAAAAGCAAGGAACAGAAGAGTTTTAGCGGTGGGTGGTTTTAAAAATAATCTGTAGAGGGAGGCGGCCCGAGCCGAGCTGAGTCTACGTGGCCCAGGGAGGAAAGGGAGACATTGGGGTTTGAAAAGGGCTTCTCTGCCTCACTCACCTGGCAGAACCCATCTTTCACTGGTTCACTTGACTCTGTCCACTGTCACCCCTATTTATCCCCATGGGCCTCTCTCAGGCAGAAGGATCACAGTAGGTTCAAACCTTTCCTCTGAACGAGCAGCCATTTGATCTTGGTAACTTTTATAACCTCTATACCTTTGGAGTATTGGTTCCAACACATTAAAAAAAAAGTGTGTGTGTGGGGACTTGAGGATCCTACTCTGTTTCCATGAGAGTTGAAATAATACCACAGTGGAAGTGAGGTGTCTCTTGACACAAAAGAAGGCTTCACAGAGGGCCCATCCTCTTTCCCTTCATAAATTCTTCTCCCATTCTTCCTAGGAGGCCCACCAAAGCAATCCCTTCTGTGGGGTCTCCTGCAGTCAGGAGCTTCTAGGAAATTAATGTGATTAACACGAGGGCAGAGGCTTGGATTCAGTTAGCACTCTTCCAGGCTCCAACAGGCTTTTTTTTTTTTTGAGCAGGGTCTAGAAGTTTCTATGTAGATCAGGCTGGCCTCCAACTTGCAGTGATCCTCCTGCCTCAGTGCACACATTTCAACAGAGCAGCCTCATTTGTCAGGGGAAGGATGATGGGGTTCACTTGCTCCTCTGCTCCTCTTGCCCAGGGAGCCTCTTCTTGAGGCTGTCCGTGGCTTGCCTACCTCTGGTCCTCTGCTGTGGGTTGAAATCCATGACTCTGGTGTGGTTCATTTGGTCTGACCTTCTGAGACTTCATTCTGGGCCTTTGGCTCTCAAAGGATAAGAATTCCCTCTTGGCTTTTTGGGAGGGGAGGGTGTTGGGTCTCAAGCTGTAGCCCAGGCTAGCTTCCAGCTAGCAGCATTCTTCTTGACTCAGTGTCCTGAGTGGTTGGGATCATAGGTGTGAGGCACCATACATGCATCTCAGCGGGTTTGAGGAGTGGTTCTCTACCCACCTCTGGAACTAGTAACTCCAAACCAAACAGCAAGTGATGTGGCCTTAGAGCAGAATTTAATGAATTCATGGGTAGAGGCAGTTCGCTGTCTCCCAGCAGGCATTAGTTGCCTGTAGTTCTTTGTCTAGGGCTGGAATCCTGTAGAACTTTCCATGTTAATGGATATTGCCACTGTTCTAGTCTTATATATACAGCTATGTCTAGGAGACATTGTTCCACAGCAGACTGCCTGGTCTCTTTTCTCCCTCTCTTCCTAGAGTTCCCTGAGTAGTAGATATGGGAGTTTTGATGGAGATGCATCTGTTGGGGCTGGGATCCCCACGATCTGTTGCTCTCTGCATTGTGTCCATTTGTGGGTTTCCGAGAAGGTCTCCATTTGCTATTCCGGGGAGGGTACCTGGGAGGAGCTAGAGGGAGGAAGGTGTGTGTGTGTGTGTGTGTGTGTGTGTGTGTGTGTGTAACTGACATAGTTCTAATAAAATTAAAAACATAATAAAAGAAATAAAAGAAAGAATTTGTGAGAAGGCAAAGTGTGGTGGACGGCTGCCCCAGGGGCCCCTCGCCCATCCCACCTCACCCCTGCCTGGCCAGCATCCCACCTCACCCCTGCCTGGCCAGCATCCCACCTCACCCCTGCCTGGCCAGTATCCCACCTCACCCCTGCCTGGCCAGCACCCCACCTCACCCCTGCCTGGCCAGCATCCCCAGAAACAGCTGTTCTGCCTTCCTCTCCCAGGATGGAGGTGTTCTTACCCTACTTGGTGATGTGTCTGCACTTGCTGCAAGAGGGTGGCCTCCCAACAGGACTACCAGGATGCTCACTACTGAAGCCAAGTTGCCAAGTCGGTGTCTGGCATACTGTGGGCATAGCAGCGGATATATTGTGCTCATCTCAATTAAAGACACAGTCGAAAACATCTCGTGTTTCTCCCACCACTCTAAATACTTTGCACGCATCAGCCCAGAGAGTCTCCAGGACTCTGGGGTCTTGGGGTCTGACAACCGGGGTCTTGGTAGCATATCAGCCTATTGTGACAAATAAAGGCAGGGATTCAGAAGGCTTGTACCTTCGTCTTCGTGTGACTTCTTGTGTGGCATTTCTGTTCCTCACTGTTACCTGGTAACTACCTACTTCACAGAATGGCTATGCAGTTAATTAATTCACAGACACTAAGTGTCTGTTAATTACCTATTATCAGCTTAACTTATCGTGGCAAAAGTTGAGACAGAATTTTAGTAATTTGATGAAACTCACAGAATCTAAGAGAGACAAAGTTGGGACTCAGAGCCAGATAGTTGGACTCCTGGGGCCTTGCTTGTTAATCTCAACACTGCTGAGCTTGCTATGTGAGGACCTGGCTTTCTCGAGGAAGCTCTGCAGGGCTCTCTCTTCCTTTGAAAAACGAAGCTGAAAAGATTGTTAGGTCTCTTTTCGTCCTGCTGCTAAGGAGATTTTTCTTCAGGTAAATACAGAGCGTGGCTCTCTAGCCTGTGGGCTGGATCCACCAGGGGGCTCTCAGGCCTAGGGGCTGGTCCTCGGTGTAGTGACTTATTTTGCCGGTAGAGGTCAGTCATGGCCACCGTTGAAGTATTTGATAAGCACGAGGAACATAGGCCACACTGGGCGAGTCAAAGACCCTTGGAGATGATATGCTACAGACTAGACCAAGGTCAAGGTCATCCAGGGGGTTCCAGGCTATGAGGCAAAGATCTTTCATTTTTCTTTCCTTGTTTCTGGAACACATACCCTTAAGAGAGCAGTTTTAAGGATTCTAGAAAGCATGAGATCCAGGGCTCTGGGAGGGTGTGGATGCCAGTGTCCTATACATGCTACACATGCTATGGGATCTTCGGGTGTTTGTCACCATCTTTAGTCGCAACATTGGTCCTCTGAAAGGGTCTGGCTGGACGACACGTCTTGCACTTGTGGGGAAGATACCTCTTTTTTTTTTTTTTTTCAACTTTTATTAGATATTTT
>LR749699.1:652033-668988 GCA_902729485.2 Mus minutoides | reverse complement strand
TGTAATTTGAATGAGAAATGTCTCCCATAGACTTGTGTATTTGAACACTTGGTCCCTGGTTAGTGGCGTTTTTTGGGGAAGGCTTAGGGAGTATGGCCTTGTTGGAGGAAGTGCGTTACTGAAGGCTGGCTTTGAGAATTTTAAACCTCCACATTTCCAGTATAATCTCTGCTTCCTGCTGGCAGTGTGAAGATGTGAGTCTTCAGCTGCCTGAGATCATGCTTGCTGCTGGCTGCTGGCTGCTGGCTGCTGGCTGCTGGCTGCTGGCTGCTGGCTGCTGGCTGCTGGCTGCTGGCTGCTGGCTGCTGGCTGCTGGCTGCTGGCTGCTGGCTGCTGGCTGCTGGCTGCTGGCTGCTGGCTGCTGGCTGCTGGCTGCTGGCTGCTGGCTGCTGGCTGCTGGCTGCTTCCTTCTTGTTTCTGCCATGCTTCCCCACCTTTGTAGACTCTTATCTCTCTGGAACCATAGACAAAATAAAGTCTTTCTTCCATAAGTTGCTATTGGTCATTGTGTTTTATCACTACAATGGAAAAGTAACTGACAGAGAATATCACAAATATTTTATTTTGCCCTAAAATCTACAGATGACTCTTTCCTTCTCTTAAGTGTGGGCCTTTTAAACAGAAATCTACAGTCTTCCTCTCATTTTGAACACATATAATAAATAACACCTGCCACTTTCCGGGTCAGCTTTTTTTTTACAGCTGTATTTAAAGGGACTTACAAAACAATCTGAATGCAGATTCCTTTAGTTTTATAGGATTTTCTTCCAATCCCTTATAATCATTGTCTGCAGTCCATATGATTTTTTTTCTTAATAACAGTCTGTTTTGGTTGAATCTTTCAAGGCATTCAACTTAGTTTTCATCAAAATAGGCCCTTTTCACAATCATGTTTTATTGGTTTATTTATATTAAATTGAATCACATAATTGTGATGGTCACAGAGGGGTTTGGGAATAAGTGACTGGATTTGAGAAGACAGGCAGATTAACTGGAGAAGATGTACATGGGCATTCTGAGGTACAGCCTGCCTGCTGATGGTTTTGACCACAAATCTGTGGGGAGGCTGAGGGTATGGCTACCCTGAGGTGCACAGTCCATCTTTTGTTTGTGACTCTCCTTTCTTCCCCCTTGTCCTCACAGTTGCTATCCCTTATTGTCACGCTAAGGGGAAAAGGGAGAGGATGAGGTATGTTGAAAGTTCAAGCTGTGATTTTTGTCCAGACAATGCTCTCACTTAAGACTTTTAATATAGCTGGGTGTGGTGGCACACGCCTTTAATCCCAGCACTTGGGAGGCAGAGGCAGGCAGATTTCTGAGTTCGAGGCCAGCCTTGTCTACAAAGTGAATTCCAGGACAGCCAGGACTATACAGAGAAACCCTGTCTCGAAAAACCAAAAAAAAAAAAAAAAAAAAGACTTTTAATATCCAGTAAGAAAAAAAAAATCCAGTAAGTAGGGGAGCCCATTATCTCAGCAAAGATCAGATGGCCGTGACAGAGGTCCCTATGAGGCTGGAGTGGTATTGTGGTACTTTGTCCAGGGCCTCTCTCCAGGGTGAACACACCCACTCACCACTCTGGGAATGTTGGCAGCCAGTGGTTCACTAGACATTGCTCTTGTTGTATGAACACCTACATTTTAGCATAGGCCTCCTCTCGGGGGAAGTTTTCAGTCCTGTAGGAGGGTCAGGGATGGTATGTTCCCATCTGTGGTTGGGTGCAAGCGAGTCTGGAGGGGCCTGTGGTAGGTAATGAGGTTGGACAGACAGGAGACATACAGCCCAAGGTTTGGGTGAACTTGTCAGTAAGCAGTTGTTAGGGAGTTTTGTGCAGGGAACGACATGCCTAATCTGTGAGTAAGTAAACAGGATGAGCTTTACTTTGGGATGGACTGAAAGGCATCCTGTAGGATGAGGATGGCCCCTGAGAGAGAGAAGACAAGGGCCAGATCCCTAAGGATGCAGTCAGTGCTTGGTGACTTACTGCTGCCACTCAGCACCGTTCCCATCACCTTGGTCTTCACCCCTGCACTTTCTAATGAACCACATAGCTCAATCCATTTTCTTGTTTATCATTTGCCTCTCTCCATTCTTATAAGCTCCATAGGGTGGCTTCTGACCATTTGGTTCACAAGTATGTTTCCAACAGTAGAAGTATGCCAATGACATGGCAGGTGCTCAATAAATAATACTATTTGTATAGATACATCCTTAAGAGTGATGGGGGACTAGGGCTAGGTGTAGGGTTGGGTTCACCCCTTAGTTTTGCACTGGATGACTTGATGAATGCTGGGCTCTCAGGGTTAAGGTGAGAGGATCGCATTTTGCATGGAGGCCAGGTAGGAGCTAGAGGAAGTCCTAGGCATGGATGTCTAGCTGCACAAAATATGATCAGAGGATCTGGGACGAAAATGGGCTCCTGGTTTTAAATGGTACTTGTGTGTGTGTGTGTGTGTGTGTTTGTGTGTGACAGAAGCCAGGAACACTAGGAGGAGCGAGTCCTGCTTGATAGTGAGTAGGTGCTCAGACAATGTCATACCTGGTGATGTGGTGGAATGGTGCTGTGTAGTAGGCACTGGCCTTGGGTTTTCTAGATAGTAGAGTAACAACCCCAAGGATCATGTCTGTGATGTGGTGAAAGTCTGTTTGCTTGTCTGATGCTGAGCAGTGTGTGTGTGTGTGTGTGTGTGTGTGTGTGTGTGTGTGCGCGTGTGTGCGTGGTTGGTGGCCCTTCCCTTCAAGTGAGGATTTAAATGATCAGAGATGAGAACTTACAATGGTTACTTAGCTAGAAATACAGGGGTGGGCTCAGCTCCAGGTTGCTCTGACTCCATTTCTTGCTTTCCTAGGAAGCTTTACTGCAGGTGAGTTCTGCCTGGTAGGAAATGTCAGCTCTCCAGCCTCAGTTTCTCCCTCTGAGGGGAAGTGAAGTTGTTCAATCTGAGAGGCATTTCTGACTCCCCAGCAAAGGTATCCTTTCACCTCTGAAGGTTTTTAAGACACTGAACAAATCATCATGGGGGTGGGAGAGCTGCCCTCTACAGATCCAGAACTAACTGGCTTAGGGAGAGCAGCCCACTATAGATACAGAACTGGCTAATAGACCGAAACCCAGGGGAAACCGATAGGCAGCCATCTTGTTGACAGGAAGTGTTACAGATATCCAGGGCAGTGATAGAATTGTTTACTTCATTCTGATGCTTCTCCCAGTTGACTCAGAGATGGCTCTTCGCAGATGCACTGATTTCTGCTTAGATGTTTAAACAAGGGAGCACATATCAGAGCCAACATGTGCAAGCTCCAGCTTGGCTTGCCCCTTCCAGTCTGCTTTTCTTGTTTTCTCAATGACGCTGCTACCCCTTATCTGAGCAACTGCAATTCCTTCCCATTTCTTTAGTAATTTTCTTTTTGTTATTATTTGGAAGGTTTTTTTTTTTTGCCTTTTTGGAGGTTACTGGAAAGTGAACCCAAGCCTTGTGTATGCTAAATAAACACTCTGGCACACACACACACACACACACACACACACACACACACACACACACACTCACATACACTTATATTTATGTTATGTATGTCCCTACCTCATTCTTTTTTTTTTTTTTTTTTTGAGACGGACTTACTAGGTTTCTCAGGACAGTGTTGAACTGATTCTTGTAATCCAAGCTGGTTTTGAATTTGTGATCCCTTTGCCTGAGCCTCCAGAGTTGGTGAGATACGGACCTGTACCATAGGCCTGGTTTTTGTGTGCTGTGTATGTTTTCATGATCTATATCCTGAATTTATTTTTGCTGTTTACAAAACGTTTTATTATGGACAGTGCAAACTCTCGTGAAGTAGAGAGAATAACGTGGCGAACACTCATGTATCCACCACCTAGCATCGACAGTTGTCAGCCTGGCCAGTCTTGTCTCATCAACTCCTGCCTACTTACTCACCTTCCCTGCCCAGATTATATTGAAGGAAGCACCAGGCACGTATCTTCACATCTATAAATACATACTGCATTGAAATGTATAATGCCATTATCATATCAAAGCTCTTTAATATCATATGATATACACCAAATGTTTAAATTTCCTAGACTAACTCAAATTATTTTTGCTTCTGCAACTTGACTCTTTATCTAAACAAGTTGAATAGGTTGCGACTGACTGATAATCTCTATTAAATATCTTGACTTTAAAAACATCATTGTGTGTGTGTGTGTGTGTGTGTGTGAGAGAGAGAGAGAGAGAGAGAGAGAGAGAGAGAGAGAGAGAGAGGGAGAGAGAGAGAGAGAATGCACACAGATGCTGCAGTACATGTGTGGAATCCAGACACAACTTTGAGAGCTGATTCTGACCTTTTGTCTTTACAAGAGTTCCAGGGATTAAGCTCAAGTGGATGGGCAAACCCCTTTATAGCCTATGGGCCATCTTGCTAGTGGCCAGATAATCTCTTAATATGAACTATCTATCTATCTATCTATCTATCTATCTATCTATCTATCTATCTATCTATCTATCTATCTATCTAATATACCTATTTTTTTCTTTCTTTCATTTTTTTTCTTTATCTCTAACCATTTTTTTTCAGAAGAACCTGGGTTGTTTATCCCATTTCTCATAGCTGGGCTTTGCTGAGTGAGTCCTGTGGCATTGCATGGACACGCTCATCTGTCTCTTGTAAGTTCTGTGCATCAGTAGTTAGACCAAGAGGCTTCATCAGATTTAGATTTGAGGCTTTGAACAAAATACTTGAGAGGCAGTGGCCAGTAGCCCGGACTCTCATCAGGCAGCACACTGCTCGCTGCTTTTGTTGTTTGCGGTCACGGATGGTCAGTGGCCAGAGCTGTTAGTTTTTTCAGTGATTGCACAATGGCAGTATTCCTATCTATCATGTTTTCTTTGCTTGTCTTTTGGCTGGAGTTTTCTGAAGAGTAGCATCCTCTCTTAAACGATCTGGCATTCCCGAGGTGCTGTCTACTCTGTTCAGCAGAGACAAAAGAAATGTGTGATTCTTTCCATTTAATTTCAATTTTTAAAATAATGACCTGTTTTCCTAACATTAGCTGCCTTTGTTAGGGGTTCACTGCTGTGAAGAGACACCATGACCACGGCAACTTTTGTAAAGGACAATATTTAACTGGCGTTGGCTTACAGGTTCAGAGGTTCAGTCCATTATCATCAAGGTGGGAGCATGGCAGCATCCAGGCAGGCATGGTGCAGGAGATGCTGAGAGTTCTACGTCTTCATCTGAAGGCTGCTAGGAGAAGACTGGCTTTCAGACAGCTAGGATGAAGGTCTTAAAGCACACACCCACTGTAACACACCTACTCCAACAAGGCCACACCTACTCTAACAAGGCCACACCTCCTAATAGTGCCACTTCCTGGGCCAAGCTTATACAAATCATCACATTAGCCAAAGAGATTTTTTTTTATAATCTCATTGGCAAAAACAAAACAAATCAAAATGAAACAAAATAACAACCCCCCCCCCCCTGCAAAACCAAAAAAAACCCAAAACCAAAAAACCCAAAACCAAAAGCCAAAAAGCAAAAAACAAAGATGTGTTTTCATTCCTTTTAGTTTTATCCTTTCCAATGCTCAGATTTTCCTGGTTTGGGCTAATGGAATCTCTTCATCTTGGCTCATAGTACTTTCGCTTATGACTCTAGTGGCTTCTGTAGTTTCCCTGTTTGGTGAAATGATTAGATGCTTCATTTTGTACATCTTATATGTAATCGGTCTCTCCAAACTGCTGTCTTTACTGGAAAATGGTATTTAGAGGCTCCAACCTGGGCTGGAGCTGGGGAAAACCTCTTGTTTTCATACCATGAGCACACCCTGTAGTAACTTGGAAGCATAGCAGTAGCCAGCAGCCGCTTAAGAACTAGTGCACCATCAGCAACAGCTCTTTATGTGTCTATACGTCCCCTCCTTTAATGGAACCTTCAGCCACCAGAGGGTGGATTGTGTATTTACCGTTTTACTAATAAAAGCCTTGCCACATTTACATAGATTCTTTTTAAAAATAAAAGTATTAACTTATTTTTAGATTATAATGACATTATTCTTACCTTCCCTTTCCTCCCTCCAAACCCTCTCAGGCATTCCTTTTGTTCTCTTTCAAATTCATGTTCTTCTTTAAATTGTTTTTTTACATGCATACATACACACATATATCATACATGTGTGTGTATGTATGAATATAAAATATCTAAATACATAAATGTAACCTGCCCAGTCTGTGGAATGTTACTTGTATGTTTGTTTTCAGGGCTGACTATTTGGTACTCGACAACCAACCAATTGGTTTGCTCCTGCCTATAGAAGACTATTTCTCCCACTCTCATGATTCCTTAATTGCCTGGAGTTTTGTTTTGTTTTTTTTTTTTTTTTTTTTTTTTTTTTTTTTTTATAGGACTGAGGTCCCAAGAACTTTTCATCCATGTTCTTGTGTATTGGTGTCATCTTTCACATGAATTCTTAGATACTTGTTTCTTTCTCTTCCTCCCTCCCTCCCTCCCTCCCTCCCTCCCTTCCTGATTCTCAAGACAGGGTTTCTCTGTGTATCCCTGGCTGTCCTGGAACTCTCTCTGTAGACCAGGATGGCCCATAACTCACAGAAATCCTCCTGCCTTTGGCTCTCGAGTGCTGGGATTAAAAGTGTGAGCCACCATCATCTGGCATAATGCATATTTATTTTTAAAGACTTATTTTTATTTTATGAGTACAGGTATTTTGCCTGTAAGTATGTCTGTGTACCACATGTGTGTAGTGCTTGTGGAGGCTAGAAGAGGGTATCAGACTTCTTGGAGTTGGAGCTACAGGTACTTGTGAATGGCTGTGTGGGTAGTCCTAGGTAGTGTGAGGGCCCCTTTTGTCTTCATCCTTGCCACCATTTACTGTATTGCTTTTGTTCTTATTTTTTAAAGAGTGTCATTCTGAGTAGGGTGAGATGGAATCTCACTGTAACAAGTTATTTTGTTCCTGAACTTTTGGACCACCATGTAATGCACGCTGTCTTCTCTGACCCGGTTGGTTTTTATTCAGGGCGTGTTTCTAAGAGTCATCTAGTTTTTCAGCTGTAGCTGATTCATTTTTGCTGCGGTGTAATATCACTCCATGTGATTATGCTGCCATTTATCTTCCCCATTCCTCTCTTATGGACACTCGAGGTATCTCCAGCTTCTGTGATTATGAATAGCCTGTAAGATAGCTCTTTCAGGCCTCCCGTGACACTCCCAGAACATGTGCACAGGAATTTGTATAAGGCTGTAGTTGTCAAATGTTTCAGTCTTGGGATCTCAAAGAGCTTTTGTGTTTGTATATTTTATCTGCAGATATTTACTCTATTAGCATTTGAAGCTGAGGAAAATATGAACATCTTTACATAGTTTATTAAGTTATACAACATTTAACTTAAGAAAGTAAATTCAGGGAAAAGAGCAGTTTGTTTAGGTTCATGCAACTCTTTTTTATTTTTCAATTTTTATTAGATATTTTCTTTATTTACATTTTAAATGTTATCCTGAAAGTCCCCTAAACCCTCCCCTATTCCTCCCGCCCTGCTCCCCTACCCATCCACTCCCACATCTTGGCCCTGTCATTCCCCTGTACTGGGGCATATAAAGTTTGCATGACCAAGGGGCCTCTCTTCCCAATGATGGCCGACTAGGCCATTTTCTCATGCAACTCTCTTTATGTTTGACTTCAAAAGAGAAAGCTGAATCTCACTTCTGTGTTCAGCCTGTAACAAAACCATATGTTGTGTTTGAGACAAGATTGAAACAACCAAAGGATGCCATCAGATACTTTGTGAATACAGTTTTTTTTGGGGGGGGGTTCGAGACAGGGTTTCTCTGTATAGTCCTGGCTGTCCTGGAACTCACTTTGTAGACGAGGCTGGCCTAAAACTCAGAAAGCCGCCTGCCTCTGCCTCCCAAGTGCTGGGATCAAAGGCATGCGCCACCATGTCCGGCTCATGAATACAGTTTTAATCTTAGGTTCCTGGATCATGGCTTGAGAATGGCTGCACTGGAGAACACTGGTCTGGGCACAAGACTGTGGACACATTGGGTTAATGGGGGCATGTGTGAATGTTTCATTGTAGGGGATAAAAGCCATATTTTTTTCCAACATGATGGTAGAATCCTCCCACTGTCAGAATTCCTATTTATCTGTATCCAACTAATGACTGGTATCACTGTTTTCCTATATAGTGGATGCGAAGTGGTGTCTCTCTGCGGCTTGTTTGTGCTTCAGGCCATTCTCAGACTGCTAAGCTGATCATCTTAGGAGGGTATATTGGCTCATTTTGCTTTTTTCTTCTAAACAATTTTCACTTAGCTATAGCTCTTTCTCTGTCCTGACTCATGATCTACATTCTAGGCAAATGGAGATGCTTGCTATTCCCAAATAGACCCTAGAATGTTACTCTCCAAGGTTTGGCACATGATAGCTTCTTGTTTTGGTACTGTTATATATCACATCTATTTGCTAGAATCCAACACTCCAGGAACTTTACCCAAACATTTCTTATTCCAAGAAGCCTGTCCCATCCTTTGTCCCATCAGCTCCCTACCATGTAAGGTTTGCTCCTCTTATGTTTCTGCCTCTGATGACCATGGGTTCCAGTGAAGTGTGAATGTATTTGCTGTGCCCACTGTCTAGAAGCTCCTAAGATCAGAGATGCCATTTCCACATCCCCTATAATCTATTGCTGGGTCGTGGCATACACTAGATGCCAAACAGCTGATTCTTGTCAATGTCTCTGATAATTTATATATGAGGTTCAGACAGATTTAGATCAAAGGTATATCTGTTGAGCTGGAGATTTAGGACTTTATATGAAGAAAGCAATACAAGGTATTCTCCGATAGGCCTTATGGTCATCCTTTCCTGTGAGGGACCATGCTGTGGGAGCCTAGATGACAGATGTAACTTGGGCAGGCAGGCAACTGGACAGGGTTTTCTGAAGGCAGTGGGACTTAACAGTGGAATTAGGAGATGGGGCTATGGATGAGTGCAGAAGAGACACAGTTGAACCTGGTTCAGAGAGGAGAGGTCTGCTTCTGAATCCAATCCTGAGGCTTTGAGATGGACCTCCAGGCTCAGAAGTGAGTCCTTGAAGCCAGTTCTCACTGCCCACCTCACTGAAAGGGGACTGGTGTGGCTGGAGGCAAGTCCTGGGAACAGTAGACAGTGACACGGGAGGCTCAGGGCTGGAGAAATCGCTGCTTCAATGCTGGATGCAGAGGATCTTCTTCATCGGAGAGATGTTCCAAGAGAGACATTCCAAGAGGCCGAGGTTTGGAGCTTTCTAGAGATGTCAAGGATGATTAAGGCCAGCCTGTAGGGTGTGAGCTTCTCATTCACCATGCTGAAATCAGAGATTCACCTCTTGATCCCTGGCATCTCTTTTCTTCTATAGGGGAGTTGTGCTGCCCAAGGTATCAGTTAGCCTCTGCCCTGACTCTTAGCCTTCCCAGTTCATTCAACACTCACAGGGGCTGCATTGTTAAGATTTTGAGCTTTGATTTGGACATGGGCTGAACTAAGGGAGCCAACTTCATGGTCTGGGCAATTTTCATTGCTGTGTTTAGGGTCAAGCTTCTTTTCAAAAGCAGCATTACTGGTGGAACTTAGTGGTAGAGAGTTTGCTCTTCTTGTACAAGACTTTAGATTCCACCTGCAGCACTGCGAATGCCTCCCAAGCCCTCAGAACAGAAAAGACAGAATCAAACCAAAACCAAACCCAAACCAGTATGACCTTTTAATTTTTTTCCTCTGTGGGTTCTAGTGACTGTCATTATGTATCTGAGTCTCAGTTTCCTCCTGTATAATATCAGGACCACCGTTACTTCTTTCTCAGGACTCCCATAAGGAAGAGAGAATCAAAAGGAGAGGCCCCTTGGTCATACAGACTCTATATGCCCCAGAACAGGGGAATGCCAGGGCCATTACGTGGGAGAGGGTGGGTAGGGGAGCAGGGCGGGGACGTGGGAGGGTAAGGGAAAATTTCTGTATAACATGTGAAATGTAAATGAAGAAAATATCTAATAAAGAGAAAAAAAAGATATCAAGTTCTATGTCAGGCTTGTGACATCATCTCACTTAATCTTTGGATAAGCTCCTTGAACTAGATTTTGTTCCCATTTTATAGAAGAAGAAACTGAGACTTACAGATGCTGCATGACTTCCCATCACTGTAAACTAGGGAGTAGAGGAGCTGGAATCTGAACCCAGGTCTCTTAGGGCTGCTGAAGGTTTGGGGAGGTCAAAGAAGTAGCTGTGATAGAGGGTGGGGTGTATTCATAGGATGTTGGGATCTGGGCCAGGCTGGTTTATAGTGAGACAGGCCAATTGCAGGAAGATAGGAGAGAGTGGTCAGACCAGCTAGTGATGGGGATATTTGCCAACAGGTGTGGCAAAGAAGAGAAATATGGGGTAGTTTTTAGGAGGCTGATAAGTGGTGCTTGAGGCACCATCCAATTGACAGCCCATGGAAGCTTGCTCTGTGTCAGGCCCCTGCTGGTCTCTGAGGTCCTCAAAATGAATAAGATCTGGTTTATCCTTGAGAAACCCAAATGGGAGAAGCAGACATTATGAAAGATACTGTATGTGCTCTATTAGGATGTGGAGGCTGAATTCCTATGGCAATAAACAGTAAAGTCATAGAGACAGTTGCTTCAGTGGGGAAGAAGAGGTTAGAGGCTAGAGAAGTTCAGGTTTGACATAACAGAGTTATCAAAGTTATTTTTCCTTCAGGGATATCAATATAAAGGTGCTTTTATAGCTGTAAGTGTGTGGTGGTTGTAAAACCTAAACATCCCAGAGTGAATCCAACATTCCACTTCCCCATGATTTTATTAAGGACAGGAGAGCCTTCCCCTTTCTCCCTAGCACTGTCACAGACTTGTATTTCTGTCACCTTTGAATCACCTTGATTATATGCTGCAAGAATAAGAGAGCACTGGTCCCTCTGAGAAGCATCCTGAAGATATCAGGACATCCGCCCCAGGCTCATTTCCTCTGTCATGTTGTAACTCGCTGTGCTCTGCTTGGTATAACTTGTGCTCTTTAATTAAAGGCTCACATTATATTTAATTTGCACTTAAAATCCCCACCACAGGAGAATGTCTTGCAGGGTGTGAGAATGGTAATGGGGGGCGGGGGAGATGTGGAGGCAGGACATGTTACAGTGAAAACTGGGACCGCTGGGACCAGTCTTCCTGAGCTGGAATCCCAGTGTTGCCACTTTTCAGCTACATGGCTTTGGGCAAGTCACTTAATGCTTGTGCTCTGTCTTAAAATGTGGAGAATGGTTGCCAGGGCCAGAAGAGATGACAATCACGAAATCTTAGTATAGAGTTGGGTATATCATCAGTACTCAATAAATGTTAATTATCACAGGACAGAGGGAGGGGGAGGCCACTTAGTCTGGAGTGTGGCATGTGGGGAGCACCATGCTTTCCATGAGCAGGGAAGACTAGAGCCAGAACTGTTGGATGAGTGGGGCTGGAGAGGAGGATGCGGCAGGAGGAGAAGAGACACAGCAAAACTCCTGAGTTTCCTGAAGGAGTCTGGTTAACCAAGGTCTTGGATTCCTCTTTAATACCAACTGTTGTAACAGATAAAACTCTGAAAGGTCAAGGGCTTAGCATAATAAATGTTAATTTCCTGTTCACATAAAGTTCAATGAATGGCAGCAGGGAGGAAGGGTGCCCTGCACCTCACCATTACTCAGTAACTTGGGGGTAATAGAAGCTCTACAAGCATCCAAGTGGCTCCCAAGGTTGTGCGGGCCATGACATTGAGCTGGCAGACGAGCAAGGAGAACCTGGAGAGCTCATAAGGCTTTTATGGGCTTGGAAGAAATGACACACGTGGCCATGCACATACAGTCTATATGTGCACCCAGAAGGGAACTGAAAGGGACTTGGTGATTGATAGCTGTCTATACCCAGATTCAGAATCTAAGGGGTGCACCCATGCTGGTTGTCAGGACTCTGATGGTGAGGACTCAAGTTCTGTGCTCATAAGTTCAGGCTTGCCTCTGAGGACAGTGGGGGAGCCACTGGACAGCATTCATTAGAGGAATGATAGAGCCAGAAAGTTCTTGACCTTAATCGATTTGTGCCATAGTTGGCTTTAGCTGCCAGCTTGCAGTAAACAAGACAGTCGCTGGGGAAGAAGGAAACTCAGCTGAAGAATTGCCATGATCAGATTGCTCTGTGCAAGTCTGCAGAGTGTTTTCTTAGCTTGTATCTGTGTAGGAGGGCTGGGCTCACTGTGGGAGGGCCACCTCTGGGCAGGCGGGCCTGGGTTCTATAAGGAAGCAAGCTGAGCAGGTCAGAGGGAGGAAGCAGCTAAGAGGTCGAAGGTCCTCTGCACTTTCCTGCTTTGCCCTGCCTTGGGTTCCTCTGATGATGGACTGTAGCCTGAAGGATGGAACAAACCCTTTCCTCCCCATGTTGTAGTTTTTCTTTTTCAGGATGCTTCTTACAGCAAGCAAGGGCGGTTTGCCTCAGCTGCAAGGTGTAGGAGACATTGGACACCCAAGCTGGGCTCTCGGAATTAGTAACCCCAGAGACTGGATAGGTTTTACATTTATTGATTTATTGTTTTAGAGTGATCTCACAGAGTAACGGGTTTTTCACAGCATTTTCATGCATACTTTGTTTTCCACTCTCCCCCCTCCTCCCCTTGCTGGGCTCTTCAGTCTCCCAGGACTCTCCTTCCACTTTAGAAGTCCATGACCTTAATTTGTCCACAATGGAGCATTTTCTCCTTTCTACTGTAACATCTCCTGAGCTCTCTATAATTTTTCATACTGCCCTTGAGATCTAAGGCCTTCCTCCTCTCAGGGTCCACTCTAGTTTCTGGGCCTTTATTCACACCTACAGATACACATATATAACAATTAGAATCTAGGAGTCCATATGAGAGAGAATACATGGTATTTGTCTTTATGAGCCTGTTACCTTAATTAATATATTGCTTTTGAGTTCCTTCCATTTCTTTGAAAAACCCATAATTCAAATTTTATTTAGGGCTGAATAAAAAAAAATAAACCTTAATCCTATTGGGATTCAGAAGAAACCCTTATCTGGATAGAATGCCACCCTCAATTTACACTACAGGGTGACTTTTCCACAATGCTCTCTGGGTCTCAGGATCAAGATTAATTCCTGGGATCCTCTTGCTTTTTTTTTTTTTTCTAATTTTTTTATTAGATATTTTCTTAATTTACATTTCAACTGCTATCCCGAAAATCCCCTCTCCCTCCCCCCTCCCTGCTCCCCTGCCTACCCACTCCCACTTCTTGGCCCTGGCGTTCCCCTGTACTGGGGCATATAAAGTTTGCAGTACCAAGGGGCCTCTCCTCCTAATGATGGCTGACTAGGCCATCTTCTGCTACATATGGAGCTAGAGACATGAGTTCTGGGGGTTCTGATTAGTTCATATTGTTGTTCCTCTTCTAGGGTTGCAGACCCCTTCAGCTCCTGGGGTTCTATCTCTAGCTTCTCCAATGTGGACCCCGTGCTCCCTCTTATGGATGACTGTGAGCATCCACTTCTGTGGGAGTCAGCTATATCAGGGTCCCTTCAGTAAACACTTGCTGTCCTATGCAATAGTGTCTGAGTTTAGTGACTGATTATGGGATGGATCCCCAGTGGGTTAGTCTCTGTATGGCCCATCCTTTCATCTTAGCTCTAAACTTTGTCTCTGTAACTCCTTTTATGGGTATTTTGTTTCCTATTCAAAGGAGGAATGAAGTATCCACACGCTGATTTTCCTTCTTGATTTTCTTGTGTTTTGCAGATCGTATCTTGGGTATTCTAAGTTTCTGGGCTAATATCCATTTATCAGTGAGCGCATGTCCAATGACTTCTTTTGTGATTGGGTAACATCAACTGAGATCAGTTTAGTATTATTTAAAAGTACAGGCTATTGGGCTCTGTCTACTCCATCAGAAACCAGGGCCAGGACCTGGGGACAAATACTTTCAAAAGCTTCAAAACTTCTTTTTTTTAAATATTTATCTTTAAAATTATGTGTGTGTGTGTACCCTTGGAGGAGGCCAGAGTGGTCTGATCTGCCTGGAGCTGAAATTGCAGGTGGTTGTGAGCTGCCTGATGTGGGTGCTGGGAACTGAACTTGTATCCTCTACTTGTACCTGGGGATTTTGCTGTGGGCTAGTGGGACTGTCTTCTGGGCTTTATTTTCTCCCAAATGCCTACTTTCAGACTTCCAAAAGAGCTGATGTACATGCTAGGCCTTTTTTTTTTTTTGATTGAGTGAGAGTAGGCACTCAGGAGTCCTCACCGGTCACCTGGAGCAACCTTTTAAGCCTTTCCATTTCCTGGGATGTCAAACAGGGATGCTAAGACTTGTGGGATTTTTGAATGCTGAAAGCAACATTGACTCGTGTCCTGGGGAATAGTTGTTCAGTGGATGGCAGCTAATGTTACTGCTGGAGTACACATGCCCCTCTCCTAAGCTGAATGCTCTTTGAGGCCAAGGACTCTGATCTTCTGTTATGTAATAATAGTTCCAGTTTACTGAGTACTCTTAGGTACTTTCATGGGGTCAATAAACATCTTTGCTTCAAAGGATTGTGGGTGGATTAGATGAGGATGGTCATCCCGTTTCACAGCTGAGGGAATGGAGACTCAGGGGTCCACTCTGTCTGAATTTCTGTGTTCCTGTGTCTGTGTAGGCCTTCACACAGAGAAGACACTCCAACAACTGTGAGTTGCAGTAAGATGCATGCTGGCATCTTAACCTCACTCACAGGCGTATGGGAGGGAGCAGGCACCTTCAGCCATTCTCTTCTTGAAGGAAAAGGAAGGTATAGGATACTGCCAGGGTGGCATCAAGATCCTTAAAGGTCTGGGAGCCAAGTGCATGGTGCAAAGGATCTGTCAGAGACCCCCGTCTTTGGAACTATCTATGAAGGCTGTTGTCAAAAGTGGGGTAGATGTCTCTACGGGGTGGGAAATTGTCATCGACATACAGACCTCGCCTGTCCCTGCTGCTCGGGGTTCTCTTCTGTTGCTGCGCTCAGTGGGCTCACTGCTGCCTTTGATGCTTTTGTCTGTGTCTCTCGTTTCATTTTCTAGATAGTGATGCAGAGGACCAGGAGGGGGTGGGAGGGGGACCTGCGTGCTAGAGAGCACCAGTATAACAGACAGAGAGCTTGATGTGGGTCAGATAGCTTCATTCACTAGCAAGTTACCCCTGGGCAAATTACTTTAACCTCCAAGAGCCTCAATTTACTAATCTTTGAAATGAATATTTGAGAGTTTCTACCTCCTAGTGTTGACATGATTACATGAAGAAACGAATGTATCTTGTCTAGCACAGCACCTGACAAGAGCTAATGTTCAAACTGTGTCCTTTGATCTGTTTTTGTCCTTTCCTGGCTGTCATTCTTTCTTCTTTCACTGCCTTTTCAAAAAAATTATGTTTGTATTTAGCTTACATAAATGTATGCACACATGCTTGTCATACCTATGTGTGCCATGGGCCTACTGTGCTCCTAGAAGCCAGAAGAAGGCATTGGATCCCCGGGAACTAGAGTTACAGGCAGCTTGCTGCCTGATATGGGTGCTGGGAATCAAGCCTGGGTCCTCTGCAAGAGCAGCAAGTGCTCTAACCACTGAGCCATATCTCCAGCCTTTCACCGGCTTTTCACACCACGTGCTAGGCAGGGTTCTTTCTCTTTCAGAAACTCATTATTGAAGGGAGGGCCCATTGGGCAGTTTGAACCTCAGGAATCACACGAATCACACCAATGTTCTCTTCTAAAGGCAGCAGAGAACTGATGTACAGCTGGAACCCACATAGCTTTCTAGTTTCATCTACAGGATGCAAGAACTGTGAGGGAGAGAACAGATGCAGAATTGGGAGATAGGGTCAAGTCCCAGTCCAGTTACTCCATGGCTGCATGACTCTCCCTCGATCCCTTCCCCTCTCTGGCCTCAGTTTCCTTATCTGACAATAAGGGCCTAGGCCTGGGGAAATTCTGACACTGTGAATTTCTAATTTTATTCTAATTATATGTTTCAGGGAACAGTAACTCGGCCCTGGATGTGATGTGATGAATGAATATTTCCAATGAGCAGTGGAAATAATTCATGGCTGGGAGCTGCGCCTCAGAGCAAGATGACAGGCTACACAGTTGAGCTATATTTCCTAGCAGATTAAGTTAAAAGTTACGGCCCAAGGCATTGAAATATGAAGAAAAGGGAGAAAATGACAAGATGTCTTTTTATGGAAAGCCTTTCCCGGCCAAACAGCAGCAGAGAACTTCCAGGAATTTCTTCTTGCCCCCTGTTGAAGGTGGCGAGTTCAGCCTTTAAGGAAACAGCCACGGGATGGGAGCCTGGACTCAGCTGCTACGTCCCTCTGAGCCCGTTTCTCCATCTCTAGTCTGAGACTGATGATCTCTGCCCAGATGGTCACTGCAGAGATACAGTGATTGGGAGGGCATCACTCCCACAGTAGCTGACCCCCAGACAAGAGGATCTGCATTCTGAGCCTGGTCCTATAGGGGTCAATCTGGTTGGGAGGTCAAAGAGATTCAGGGCGATGCCAGCTTTACAATGGAGGAGGGGCAAACTTCCCACTTTAGACCAATGGTGTGGTAAAGATGATCACCTGGCCATTTTGTTGTTCATTCATGTATTGGGCCAGCATTATTGAGCAGCTGCCAGATCTCTAGCATCTTGTTGTTCTAAGTGTACAACAGTGTCCATACCTCCACGTGTACAGTCCTCCCACATTCTTCTTCTGTGCTCTGCCTCAGTCTAGCCCCATGCAGTGCCTGTCCCTGACGAATGGAGACAGTCTCCCTTACTCTCCATACACCTATTCAGGCAAACACACCCTGCTCATTCTTTCTCCTGGTATTGATTGAACTGTCCCTTCTCCTGTATCTCTCCAGGCTGAGGGTCTCTGA
>LR749699.1:537678-634186 GCA_902729485.2 Mus minutoides | reverse complement strand
GCAACACAGGTCTGGCTGTTTCAAGCGTCTGGGTTTTGCTGGATGCCCCCACTTTGCTGGAATTCACCCCTCCTGTCAGCACCTGCTCAACTCAGCAGGGATGATGACTCCTTTCAGCCTAAAGGAGAGTCTGGAAGAGAGGACAGGCGGTTCCCACCAGAGAGGAGGCATGCCTGACACCAGCCCTTTGTTTTTGTTGGCTTGTGCTGCTGGAACAGAGCACCAGACTCAGCTTCAACCACAGACATTTGTTTTCTCACAGTCCTGGAGGATTCTACCCAAGATCAAGGTGCTGTCAAGATTACTGGTGAGGTCCTGGCGAGGCCATCCTTCATGGCTGCTAGATGGTCACCTTATTTTTTAAAAATAACGTTGAAATAAATAATTCTTTTGAAAATCTCATACAATGTATTTTGATCTTGTTTCACCCTTTTCTCTGTTCCTCCCATAGCCATCCCTCTACCCACCCAGATTTATGTCTTCATTTAAAAACCCCACCGTGCCTAATTATATACTCTTGGTGGGTAGGGCCATCTTTGGTATATCTACTAAGGTCACACCCTTAGGGAAAACAGAGTCTTCCCAGACATTTACTAGTTGAAAATAGCTTTACATGTAGGAGTGGGATTTCATGCCTGTCCGCTGGACATGTTGGGATTGTGTCTGGCTTGGGCTTATGCAAGTCTTGTGTTGTCACAACCAGCATAAGATCCTGTGTATAGCTGTCCCACAGTTCCTATGCTATGTCTGTTTCTTGCAGTCATCACCTGGCTCATTCTACACCTCTCTTCAGAGAAGAACCTTGGATCTTGGGAGGACGGTGTGATGCAGATGTCTCATTTAGGTCTGAGTGCTCCAAGATCTCTCATTCCCTGCCCATTGGTCAGTGGTGGGTCTTAGTGTTAACTGTCATCTATTGCAAGAAGAAGCTTCTCCAACCAGGTTGAGAGATACACTGATTTATAGGTATATATATACCCATAGGTACAGCAATAAGTCATGAGGAATGTTTTTAATACTATGTCAATTTAATAGAATAATCACTAGCTTCCTTAGAGCTAGCTGCTGGCCTGACCAGTTACAGATTCTTGGCTCTGATCATGCTAAAAGGTATAGGTTTCCTTTTTGTGGTTTGGGTCCTTAAATTCAGTTACTTCCATGACATTAGTGTTACTATTATATACCAGTAGGTATATATTGGCAGGCTGGTCATTACTGTAGCTCATAGAGATCATAAATAGGTATGATTGACAGTTCATTTTTTTTTGTTCTGGCAGTGCACATTTAACACCTTCTATCTCCATGAGAGCTAGCCAATAGCTGGAAATGACAACATTTTCAGATCTGTATTAGCTTGACTTCTTCATAGTCTATAACTCAAGCACGTTGTGTCTTCAGCACTAGGGTTCTACCAGCCAGTTCTGGAGGTAACCAAGGGCAATGGCAGTAACTTGTCATGTTTGAGGTCTATGGTATGGCGCTGGAGAGGCCTCTATTCTTTTGCTGTGTTTTCACATGGCTTTTCTCCGTGAGTGAACATGCCTGGTCTCTTCTACTTCCTAGAAGGACATTTCTGTTAAAGGTTAAATTCTTTCATAGTACCTTAGTAGCATCCTTAAAGTACCTTTCTTCAAACACAGTCCATTGGCTTTAATGTATGAACTCTGATGGACATTATTCAGAGAGCTAGAGAGGGTGTAGGAAGGAGATGGATGGTGGAAACAGAAGTGGGGAGGACTAGGGAGGTCAGCCTGGAGGTGCGGAGAGTTTTGATGTGCTGGGGAGGAGGTGAGAATGGATGAGTACCTGCGAATAGGGGAGTGAGCTAAGTGTGAATGTGTTGAGAGGGTCAGGTGGGGGTAGGGAGGGAGTGCAGTGGTGACCTCAGACTATCTTGGTGGTGAGAGGGGCAAGACCCACATCTTCATGTCCATAGGTAAGACCAGACACCTTTCCGTCCCTCTCTTTTAGCCTCTACATCACCCTTCAATGTATTTCTGAGAGTTGGGAAAACCACTTGACTAATGTCATTGTCTGGCAAGTGCCAGAACAAGGATTTGTACTCATGAGTCCCCAGTCCCCAGTCCCCAGACCAAGGCCTGCAGGGTCAGGAATAGGAAAGGACAATGAGATACCTGGGGTGGGGAGGGTTTCCTCCAACTCTGAGCTGTTGGCACCTTTCTTGTCTAATTCAGACTCAGCCTGGCCTCTTCTAAGCCTCTCTCCTCTCTCTAACCGTCTTCTGTGCAGCAGAGGCAGCCGCCTGCAAGAAGCTGCAGCCAGCCTTGGCTTGCCTCCTAACCAAGCGGGAGGCATTAAGTTAATGACCCTACAGGTAAAACCAATCCAGTTAAAGTTATTGCCCTGTCCTTGTCTTGCCCATTCTGGGAGCCCACTTTCAGGGCCCGTCATGCAGCCTGATCTGTTCTTACCCATCTCCTTGGCTTGTGACTCCCCCGGGTCTACTTTCAGCCACTGGGATTCCTGGCATAGGTCCAGGATGGGGCAGGGACAGGAAGATGGGGGACTCCATCTTCTTACTCTTCTCATGGCTTTGGGGAGCTGTTGTTAGCAGCCAGGCAGAAATCATCCTGGACTTAGAGCTGGAACACCGTGCTCAAGTCTTGGCTCTGCCCCTTCCTCACTTTATGCCCAGGCACGTGTCTGTGCCCCTGTCTGTCTCCTCACCTCTGTAAGATGTTTAGTACCCTCCTACCTTCCAGTCTATAATGGAGGTTGATGGGGAAGCAGAACAAGAGTGAAGCAAAATAGGAAATAAAAACATCTGACATTTTTATATTATTTGCTGTGTGCCCCTATTGTCATATAACCCTAAGACATGCACTTTTGCCATCACTACCACCACCACTGCCTTCAACATGATCATTGTCTAGGAGGTGAAGAAACCAAAAGCTCCAGGAGATTAAATTGCCCCCCTCCCCACATATATATGAATGAAATGTAGCAAGCAAGCAAACCCTGAGAGCTCAGTTCTATAGGGCTGTTTAGAACTCTGTGTTATCTCTTCCGATGGGTCATTCTCTGCTTATGTGTTTATTGAACATTATGTATTATGCATTTATTTGGTTGGTGGAGTCATTTCTTTAGAGACATGGCTTTGCTCTGTAGCTCAGGTTCGTCTCAACTTTGAGTCTTTGTTGCCTAAGTCTTGGGGTTGCAAGTGTGCCAATCACATGCAGCCTCTTGTTTTATGGTGCTGAAAATCTAAGACATCAAATCAGATAAACTAGGAAGCCACCATTGTAGAGCTACACTCCTAGCCCTTTAAAAACTAATTTATGTGCTTGTGTGTGTGTGTGCACCCGTGTGCTTGTGTGCGCGCACTCCTGTGTGTGCATGCCATTTATGAAGGTCAGAGAACAGTCTGCCAGGAGTCAGACTTGGCGACCAAGCATTTTTACTCACTAAGCCATCTCACTGGCCCTACCCCCTCAAACTCATATTAAAATGTTAATTAAGAACAGTCAGTTGTTAGATTAAGAGCACTTAGTATTTTTTCCATTTGATCATCCCTAGATGACTCAAATTGTTTATCCACTTTGTGGACGAAGGAAAACATTGAGCTATAAGAAAGGCCTAGAAGTTGGGTGTGGTGGTGCTACACTCCTGCAGTCTTAGCAACGGGAAGCGGAGGCAGGAGGACCCTGAGAGTTTAAAGCAAACTTGGGCTAACAAGAGCTTGTCTTACAAAAGAAAGAATAAGGGGAGGGAGAACGAACTAGTAAACAGAGTCATGATTCAAGCTGGGCCATATCTGGCTCTAAAATAATAACAGTAGTATTAACCGTGATGTGATTCATACAACTGAGAGTTCCAAGCCTGACTGTACTCAGGCTGAGGTGGCCTACACCCTGGCATAACTCATGATGTGTGCATCCTTTTGAAAGCCCCTTCCTCTCCTTTGGGAGGGCACATTTTTATCCCTAGTTCTCAGGTCTCTCCTTTCCTGGCAGTGATGATTCATTGACTGGGGTTGGCAATTTGAGGACAGTTGATTGCTTCAGATGGAGTCATTTGTTATCTGTACATTGGAAATATTTATGTGTCTCAACCTAATTAGTGAAAAAGCATAATGGGAAAAAAAAGCCATCCAGGAAAGGGAATTGCTATTGGAAACAATTGTTTAAACAAAACACCATTTGTTCCTAGCTCCTGCTCCCTGCTGGAATGGCAGGCCACTTGTTTTGGTGACAGATGCCTTTTGACTGGGGTTTGGAGCATGAGGAGCTGTGTGGGTTTCAGTAGGATGTTGCTGGCCCACTCTCAGCTGCCTCATGCTTTGGGGGAATCCTGAAGTGCCCTAGATGTGGGTGTTCTCCATGTACTCTACAGCCATGAGGCCTTCAGGCCTCTGGGGAAGGACTAACTCCTAAACTTGATGTTGTCCTGTGTGTTTATAACTCAGAACTAAAGTTCAGACAGGCACAGTGACTTTTCCAACATCACTGAGCAAGACAGTGTCAGGAACAGAATCTATAGCTACCCATTCCTTCCATGGCAGTCTGTGAGCTTCTAAGTCAGCAATGACGGCACCTCGTCTGACCTACTTGACCATTTGTAAACTCTGTCAGGAATGACTAACTCCTTAAGATCCTTCCATTGATCTTAGAAAATCCCAGTGCCCACCTGGTACTGTCATCCGCTAGCCTGGACAGGGCTGGTTTTGTGCCTACCAGAACAAGGGCATGATGTCTAGACTGGGAGAAGGGGCTGGAATCAGGAAGAATGACCTTGGTCTTGGTAGTTCTCTCCATCCACTAGCCTACTTTGACCTCCAATACTTCATTCACAGAATGCAGAAGTAATCTCAGGTTTCCACACTTCATCACACTTCATTCATAAAGACACTGTGAGAATCAGAAAAGTGAGCTAATGTGTGATATAAAATATGACTAGTAACAATGGCCCACATTCACCCAGCACACTCTGTGGACTTTGGCTGAGGTATGACTGCTGCTGGAGCACACGGTCCTAAAATCCTCGTGAGTGGACAGAGGTAGTTATTCCTCAGCCTTCTTGCCTGGTGGCTCTGGAGAGTAACTCTCTTCTTTACTTTGCTCGAGTCTTTCACTTTTCAGCATCACTAGCAGGGATGAGAGAAGGCTTGAACAGTAGCAGGAGAGATTTGGAGGCCGAGTGTGGGCGTGGCTTGCCTTATTTCTGCCTATTCTCCATCACTGAGAACTCAGACTCGTGATGCTTAGTGGCATCTTGGAAATAGAGTCCAGCATTTATCCGGGAGAAAAATATCCCTCTTTGCAGATTCGTGGTGTTTTATCAGCTCTGATAGGCCAAGTACACTATGAGCCTTTCTACCAATCCTCTGAATTGTTTTATTATTCATTTTCTTTTCAGACGAGGAAATAAAGGCCAAAAAAGGTCAAATGGCTTCAGACGATTCATCAGTAACAGGAGGGAGGTACTTTGATTTTAGAATGTCTGGTGGTATATTTATTTATTTTTTCACCAAAGAGAATTTATTGTTGCAGGTGGATTTGTTTAATTTATCTTCTTTACTGGGTGGCTACTGTGTGCTGATCTCTGTGATGTCTGTTTCACAATGTTATAACATCCATTTTCTTCTTCCTTGTGCCAAGACTACTTTTTTATCTTCATAAATTCTAATTCTGTTTTGTCTCCTGGGTTCATCTTCAGATTGTTTCCTGATTAAAAAAAAAAAAAAACCCTACTGCCATTTACTCCTACAAATGGCTTCTTTCTGAGCCATTCCAAAACTGGCCTCAATTCTGAGACATAGTGGGAAGAATAAGTGTGAGAGAATTCTTTCTTCTTCATAAAAAATTTACATTTATTTATTTACTTATTCTCTTCCCCATGCATGTGTGTGTGTGTGTGTGTGTGTGTGTTGATTTGAACAGATACGGCTCTCATAAACTCATATGTTTGAAAGCTTGACCCACGGGGAGTGGCACTGTTAGGAGGTGTAGCCTTTTTGGAGTAGGTGTGGCCTTGTTGGAGGAGTGTGCCACTGTGGGGGTAGGCTTTGAGGTCTCTATGCTCAAGTTAGAACCAGTGTGGAATTTCAGTCCCTTTCTGGCTACCTATGGAAGACAGTCTCCTCCTGGCTGCCTTTAGATCAAGGTATAGGATTCTTGGCTCCTCCAGCACCATGTCTGCCTGGATACTGCCATGCTTCCACCATGATAATGAACTAAACCTCTGAAACTATAATCCAGCCCCAATTAAATATGGTCCTTTATAAGAGTTGCCTTGGTCATAGTGTCTCTTCACAGAAACAGAAACCCTAACGAAGACAGTGTGCATGTGCACACATGTGTACCATAGTCCATATGTGGAGGTCAGAGGACAGCTTAATGGAATTGTTTCTTTCTTTTCACGATGTGAGTCCTGGGGATTGCACTTAGGTCAGTGGACTTGGACATAAGCACTTTTGCCTGCTAAGCCATCCCAGGTGCCCCTTTCTCCTTTTAACTTTCTAGTAGTACATCTTAGGAAAAAGACACAAGGTCTCTACATTTTAAAGAAGATGACCAGAACTCACAGTGTCTGTCTCCCCAAAGGAGTGACTGAGATGACCAGGACTCAGGTGCCCACCTTCCTAAAGAGTGACTGAGGAACTTCTGGTTTTAAAATCCAGCCCCACTCTGACATCTTCCCCTAGAACATGAGAATAGATGGGGGGAAATCTGTTTCTTCCCTCTACTTTTTTTTTGGGAAAGAAGATGGGAATCCATAAAGTCAGGAAGACAGCTAAGTTTCTCTTCATTTATTGCTTGGTCTGGTTCTGGTATATCAGGGGATAAACATGAGGGAGAGATGGGGCAGGCACAGACTTCTGAACCCTGGTTAGACTGGGGTGTGCTCTGGTGGGATTGGGTTTGAGAGGGTGTGGCCATGCATGCCAGCCAGGAGTCAAATCTCAGTGAAGACTGGGTCATAGGCTGTTGCTAAGGGAAGGTCTTCATTGTCAGAACTTATGGGGGAGTTCTCTCTGCAGCTGCATAGGCAACCAACCAGATCATCAGCTAAGGCATAGTTAGGAGAGGATTATCTTGCATTAGAGGCTGTCAATTTAGAGGTATTCTTTGCTTTTTATCTCATCATGCTAATTCCATGGTGGCAAAGAAGAAGGAAGAGGAGTAGAGGAGAGGAAGGGAGAGGGAGGGAACTCTCCCTCCTCTGAATTGGATTGGGAATGGTAGGGATAGGGATCAGGAAATAACAGGTGGGGTAGAGAGAGCTTTGAATAAGAATGAAAATTGCAAGTAAATCACACTGAGTTCCAGAGAACCCAGATGAGACTGTTCTAATAACTGAAAGTTACTGGGAAGTTATGGCCTCAGACTGAGTTTGTTTAGGCAGCCTGCTACCAGCAGGGAAAGGCGGGCTCAACAGAGCACAGTTGGTAGCAGTTATTGGAAAAATAAAACTATTCCAGGTTTATAACCCAGTGAGCTGAAACTCCATATTAAATCAGCTTCACATTCATCTATTTAGCTACTATTTGCCGAGCCTCTAGTCTTTTTGCCAGACAATGCACTTGGCACAGGCAATTCCAAGGAGCTTACCCTGGTGGGAGACAGACAAGTTAAAAAAAAGTAACTGTTCAGCATGACAACTGCTATGAGATAGGATGCCCAATGGGGCATAGAGGCAGGGGGGACCTAGTCATGTTGTGCATGCCAGGGGAGAGATTCTAAAGACTTGTGGTTCTTGAAGGAGTAGGGGGTTGCCAGGCAGCTGCGTTAGGGAGGGCTGTCTGTGTATAAGGCACAGATACACAAAAGAATGGAGTGCACGAGACGGATGAGTAGTTTCAGCAGTGAATAAGGAGTTCTTATTTCCATCTTCCCACCTTTGCCCAGCTGGACTGGTTTCAGCAACTCAGTATAGCTGTGTTAGAAGCTTATCTGATTGAAGGTGCACGATTCTTGGTGCTTGGATAGTCCTACAGATGGAGTCAGGTAGATGGATCTATAAGTGGCTTGGTCAAGTCAGCCTCTTGTCTTCAGCTTTTTCCATGTATGTAAGAAAACCAGATGATTTGTAATCTTAGCTTGAAAACGGTTTGGGGTTTACAATTTGTCAGGCAAAAGCAATGGACTGTATTCCAGGTGATTCAATCCCTGGTATTAGCTCTGCCATCTATTAAGTAAGTGACCCACCCTCTCTCTCCAGACCTCAGTTTTTCCTATCTGTAGAATGCAGGAGCAACACATTAAATCTCCAAGGTGTCTTACAGCTCCAGCCTTCTGGCTCTCTACACTGAGTTCAGTTGACCTTGCTGTGGCCTAGTGTCCTTGCTCAGTGAAGCTTTACCTTCCTCAACATTCTTCAGACACATTTTCCAACTCTATGGGTTGGGGGAGGGAGATTTGGGCCAAGAGAGGGTATTTGAGAGAGGCCATGAATATTTATAACAGACGCTCCCACCAGAGGACACATTAAGTCTCGCAGCATAACAAAACTGAATTACCATGAAATAAACTTTCTTAATTAAACCAATTAAATTTCTTCCCAGTATGTAATTTAGAAACTCTGATAAACCCTGGTTGAAAAGGTTTGTTTTAGCCTTAAGCTGGCTGAGAAAGCAGGAACATCTGGTTGGTGGTGGAAAGGCCTGTTTAGGCTCCAGGCCAGAGGGACCTCACCACGGAGCTATCCATGGTTCTGAAATCGCCTTTGCCTTCGGGCCTCAATAAAGGCCTTGAGCAGGCCAGGGCCAGTACTTAGAGGATGTGCTTTTTGAGGACAGTGTCTTTGACTCTAGGCATTGTGAGCTTTTATACTTCCTTCACTTAACTGCACCCATTCAGAAATTAACCCTATATCTTCCCCCCCNGGACCTCACCACGGAGCTATCCATGGTTCTGAAATCGCCTTTGCCTTCGGGCCTCAATAAAGGCCTTGAGCAGGCCAGGGCCAGTACTTAGAGGATGTGCTTTTTGAGGACAGTGTCTTTGACTCTAGGCATTGTGAGCTTTTATACTTCCTTCACTTAACTGCACCCATTCAGAAATTAACCCTATATCTTCCCCCCCAAAATTCACTTCTTCAATTCTATAAACCTATCTGGGCAGGATTTTGCATGTAGATAACTGGGGTCACAGGGCAAGCAAGACAGAGTTCCTTTCCTCAAAAGGTTTCTGGACTTCCAGAAGACAACCCATGAAAGTGAGTGGGCACACTGAAGTGTCACAGTGGTGCTGATGGAACCTTTGCAGGGCCCAGAGCACTTGCTAAGGAGAAGGTACCAGTGACAGAGCAGCATGCCTTAAATTCAGATTCAAGATTGGCTAACCATGGCATGGCAGGCCTTTTAATCTCAATACCCAGAAAGTCAGAGGCAGGAAAATATCTTTAATTTTGAGGCCAGAGTGGTCTAGTGAAAGTTTCAGATGAACCAGGTCTATGCAACGAGAACCTGTCTGAAAGAATTTCTTTTACATTAATTTACTTATTTGTATATGGCTAGACAGTATCATGTTGCACCTGGGGAGATCAGAAGGCAACTTGCAAGAGTAGTTTTGATCCTTCTGCATGACTCATGGGTTCTGGGGATCAATCTCAGGCCATCAGGGTTGGCAGGAAGTGACTTTACCCACTGAGCTGTTTCACCCACTTGGAATTCTTTACCCAAGGTGTTTATTCTGGAACACTGGAGAAAAGTAGAAACAAAATCTAAATCTTAAGGGTTGAAATTGTCCTAGTGTGCTTCGTATTGTTTGATAAAACACCTTGAACAAAAACAACTTGGAAAGGGTTTATTTGGCTGACATATCCAAATTATAGTCTAACACCCAGGGAAGTCAGGAACTCTAGCAGAGGCAGGACCCATGGGGGAGTGGTTCCCTCTCTCTCTCTCTCTCTCTCTCTCTCTCTCTCTCTCTCTCTCTCTCTCTCTCTCTCTCCCAGGCAGGTCTTAGATTTATTTATCTTTCTGCCTCAGCCTCTTGAGCAGCTGTAATTACTGGCCTATGTTACCAGGCCTGACTCCTTCCTTCCTTTCTTTCTTTCTTTCTTTCTTTCTTTCTTTCTTTCTTTCTTTCTTTCTTTCTTTCTTTCTTTCTTCCTCCCTTCCTTCCTTCCTTCCTTCCTTCCTTTCTTTCTTTCTTTCTTTCTTTTGTTCTTTCTTTCTTTCTTTCTTTTGGAATTGAATGATACTTCTATACACTGTACAGAAACTGTATGAAATAAAGAAATAACTATACCAATAGATAGAAACTAAAACCACAGTTGTTTTCTTGGATGGGGATCAGCTAGTGGAAGTCAAGTTTGGTGTTATTATCAAAAACTCACTTCTGCATCTTAAATCATTTTGCAAAGAGTAGTAACAGTGATTATCCTGTCCAACACTCAAATAGTCTAGCATCTACCATAGATGACTAGCCTCATAGCAAGGTTCAGGAAATAGATCCAGAGAGTGAACGGATCCAGAGGCCCTACTTTCAACCACTGGCCCTACTTTCTTTCCAGACAAGCCACAGTCTCTGAATGTCCAGGACGCAGGCTGGCTGAAGTTTTCTCTTGGTTCTTGACTTTTCTTGAAGGTATTTCTGATCTTTAACCCAACTCTGTATTTATCCATGGTAGTACTTGATAAAGTATCTGCTGGAGATGGGGTGGTGACCTCACTGCATGGGATGCCCTCAAACATTCAAAACCAATCTACCTGCACTCTTACTTTTGTTAAAAGGGCTTCAGACAGGCAGCTGGCACAGTCTGTTATGCTCCAACTGTTCACTTTGTCTCATCTCAGCCAAAATTTTACCCAAGGAGGATCATCCTCATAAATTAGGGAATAACCTGAAGGTTATTGTCTACTTCTGTTAGCATCCTTCCTTTGTCAAAAATTTCTTGGAGATGGAAGACAATCTCCACCTCCCCCAACCATGTGTCTTCTTCCTTATAAAGAAGAGAGGGAAGGAGGAGTACTACAGCTTAGGTTTGGGACATGATTAGATTGTCTTTTATTTTTAGAAAGTTTAGTTTAAAGAGTCTTTTTTGCATGTAGCAGCCATAGAAGTTTGGAGACTGCTAACATAGGACTTCTAGAATACATAGCATCTGAATACCCAGAATCCAGGAAGTGGGGATTGGCTGAGTCTTCTTTCAATGGGGGTCAGAGTGTGAAGTACACCAGTCAAACCAAGATAGAAGGGGGAATCCTCAGGATCAGAATTGTTCAGGCACAGAAATGTTTATGACTTTTGTACTTTTATTACTTAACCTCTCTGGGTCTTAATTTCTTCATTTATAAAGTAATAATAACACGTGCCTTAAAGATTTTTTTTTTACGTGAATTAAAAAATGTAAGGAATTTTGAGCAGGGCTTGGTACAGAAGCTGGCTTTGTGTATCAACTTGGCTCAAACGAGAGTCATCAGAGAAGAAGCCTTAGTTCAGGAAATGCCTTAAGCAGATTCAGCTGTAAGGCATTTTCTCAATTAGTTTTCAGTGGGGGAGGACCCAGTCCATTGTGGCTGGTGCCATCCCTGGGCTGGTAGTCTTAGGTTCTATAAAAGAACAGGCTGCTCAAGTCTTATAAAGCAAGCCAGTAAGAAGCATCCTTATGACCTTGGTATCAGTTTCTGCCTCCAGGTTCCTGCCCTGTTGGAGTTTCTGTTCTGGTTTCCTTCTCTAATGAACAGTAACATGAAGTGTAAGCTAAATAAACCCTTTCTTCCCCAACCTGCTCTTTAGTCATGTTTTTTTCATCACAGCAATAGACAACTTCTTTCTCAGGAGCAGCTGCTGGCAGATGGTTTTCTAAGATGCAAGCCACCTTCTTACAGGATGTTCTTCTGATCCCTATACTAGGCTGTAGAAAATCTTCCCTGTCCTACCTCTAATCATACTGTGTGGTATTGTCTGTATTAGTTGACCATAACTCCCATTAGATGTGAGATTTCCCATTGCTGGCTCTGGTTCACCTTTGTTTTGTTTTGTTTTGTTTTGTTTACCAGCTAATAGCACTAGCCTTGGCATATAGAAGGTTTAGCATTGTGATTAGGAGTATGGGCTCTGGAGCCAGACTGCCTGTGTTTGAATCGCAACGTTAGCACCTATTAGCCTGAAGACAAACTAGTTACTTAACCTCTCTGGGTCTTAATTTCTTCATTTATAAAGTAATAATAACACGTGCCTTAAAGATTTTTTTTTTACGTGAATTAAAAAAATGTAAGGAATTTTGAGCAGGGCTTGGTACAGAATATGTGTCATGTAAAGGTTGTATGCTTTTGTCTTATTTTAAATTGACAGTAATTGTGGATACTGGATATATGTATACTACACGGACTAATCAAATCAGGTTAATTAGCATATCCTTCACATCAAACATTTATCTTTTTTTTTTGTGGTGAGAACATTACAAATCTCCTAGTTATTTTGAAACAGGATTATTGTTAACTATAGTCACCCTACTCTGCTCAGGGTTGCATACTATTATTAGGCTCCTAGTTCTATATGTGTGTGTTCACTTTATTTAAAGCAGATCCACTTGCACCTGAAGCAATGAGTCCACACCCATTACCCATAGTCCATCAGTCGGAATGAGTTCCAAGGAAGACTGTATGAGGGCAGCTATAGCTGTTGTGTGAAGTTGGTTCTGTGACATGAGATGGCCTTAAGCCTTTTTCTCTAGTCCTCATCTACTCTTTTGACACCCATCACCTGGGTCCAGCATATACTAGGAGACATTGTTCTACATATGGCAGCAGAAGGACCTATAGAAAGCTGATTCCAACTGGCCTTGGCTGGTATGTGCTGATGATTGTATGGGAAGGGAGGTTACAGGGCACCTTGCTGAGAAGGGTGACAGAGATTTCCAGAATATTTTCTTTTGGGAGGTTTAACAGGCAGGATACTCCTACAAGATATATCTATGGAGCACATGTTGTCTACCGGAGGTGCTTTAGAATAAAATTCATCTTCCATCAAGCAAGGGAGCGAAGGGCTTTTGAGTGGGGCAGTTTGGGCTCTGCCACTTATTGGATGTGTGACCTTTTAGAAACTCATTCATCATTTTAAGCCTCAATTTTCCCTTGTGGAAAATGAAGAGATTAAAATCGATGATCTCAAATAACAGCAAACAAATCAAAACCCAACCCAACCAAACTGTAAAACATGAAAACCAGCATTCTAAAACTAAAGCAGACTGCCATGCCTTACTGCAGAGATTTTCATTAATTGTGCCCAGAATGGGGCCCAGAAATCTGTGCTTTCAACAAATGGGAAGGGGACTGGCTGCATGCTTTGCATTCATTTTCACACCTCTTCTTCCTGCCTACAATGTGTTATGAGTTTATCATTTTCTAAGTCTGACCAAATTGAGCTCTATTGAAACCCTTCGGGGACCCCCTAGTCTTGAAGGAAATTTCGTGATTTGTTAGCTTAGCTTTGATGTTGGCTCCCAGTTCTGTTTCTGGGCTCTTCTCCGGTGTCTGAGCCCTCTCCCACTCTAACCGCACAGGGATCCTTTGCAGCATGCACCTGTCCCTCCTCCACACTTCTGCTCAAGCTGCTCCCCACTTCTGCGCTCTCACCCAGTCTTTCTTTTAAGGCCTTTCTCAGTTCAGCTATAGGAATTCTGTTCCCTGATCTTCAGAAGCTCTGATACCCAGGCACTTCCTGATCAAGGCAGACTGCTTTGAGTGGTCCCTTGTTTTTTAGCTTAATTTGGTTCTCTTGCTGGACTAAAGACTTCCAGAGAACAGAAGGGATCCATCCAGGTCCCTGATCCTTGTTTTTAAGGAGTTTGCAGGTCATCCTGGAGTCCAATAATGTCTAAAGATAATGCTACTTGAATTATACTATTTTGTTAGGTGATGTGGTCCATCTGTAAGTGATTCTGGCTTATCACATATTTCCTATCTGGAATAGCCAATCACAGAATAAAACAAATGTCATAACAAGCAGTATTATTTTCACCTATAAATGCATCATTCTGATATTGTTATCCATTATGAAAGAAACAACTGTTTTACAACTTTAAGATGGAAGCAGTTAGTAGCCATTGTCTCACTGTAGGGAAACATGCTTGTGCATAGTAGATAGCACAGCAGAGGGTGTCTATGGGAGGCAAGGCTACTGAGCACTTCTACTCTGAAAGCCCCACTGAGAAATCCTCACCCACCCTCTTCTGTCTCCTTCAACCTAGACCACATGGTTGTCATTAATTCTGCATGCTAACAGCATTGTCATCTAAATAAATAATTATGATTTTCAATTAAGGATCCCAGCCTCTGGGACCCAAGCTGACCCAGACACTGAGAGGTTCTATGTTTCCAAGAGGACACAGAGGCAGCAGCAACTTAGCTAAGCCAGCCAACATCCCCTGCCCCAATCCCCACAGATTAGAAGAGCTTTTCTGAACCTGGAGTTGTGAGTCCTAATTGCCCACAAGCTCAACTGCCAATCACTATGAAGCTCCAGCCTGGGGATCAGGTGGCTTAGTCCATGACTTACCCATTGCCTGCTAAGCTATCAGTTCTCAAACTTGAACATGACTAGAGAGTGCCCAGGGACTTTGCTAAGGGCAGGTCTGGTCTACTAACTATGGGCCTGGATTCTGAATCTTGGTGACCATACTCTAAGGAGCAAAGAGTGACCATGAACTTTGCCCTCTGAACTCAGCTCTATAATCTTCACGATGAAATTGTTAGGATTGATGATCGCTCGGGACCTGTTTAGCTCTGATTGTGAGTCTATAATAAATAACAAGCCTAGGATTTCTATCAATCATTGCAGTAATACTGTTCTTACATAGTAAAAATATGGAAACAGCTCAAATGCTTAGTGAAAGGATATCCATGGAGAAATGCTCCTACAATGGAAAAGAGCTCCTGAGTGAAGAAGTAAGACACTAAGGGCTCCAGAATGTGTCCCAGAAGGGGAAAACATTGGCCAGAAGTCATGCCAGTGGTCCTTAGGGTGGGAGTGAGAAGAAAGCTTTCAGAGTGATGGAAATGTTCTCTCTCGTGGGTGTAGTGGTCATTATGTGAATATATGCACTTGTAGAATGCACTGAATTATACCAGTTAAAATATATGAGCTTTATGGTATTCATATTGTCTTAGCCAACACAAAAACATAGCTACGGCTTCTTGACAGCTGGCCATTTTGAAGGGCTTGCTACAGTTCTTTGAGGAGCCCTGTGAAGGAGGAAGACCAGCAGACAATTGACAACCTTCAAAGAAGAGTTGGGATTTAGGAGAATGTCTGCTGGTTAACAAGACCTGAGCTACCTCAGGATGTCTACCCTGGCTTTCCTTCAATCCTCTCTTTCAGACTAGTGATCTCTAAAAGCCATCTCAGAGTCACACGTGGCTCCTGGCTTCTCTGCCATGGAACTTCTGGTTTAAGAGGTGCTTTTATTTTATTGAGCATGGAATTCATCCTAGTTAGAAAGCACAAGGCTGGTCCTGATGCTAGCTTGGCATCCCTGTCAACATCCTGGGGCAGTGGGGCAGTGGGGCAGTGGGGCAGTGGGGCAGTGGGGCAGTGGGGCAGTGGGGCAGTGGGGCAGTGGGGTAGTGGGGCAGTCGGTTATCCACGTACATTGTTTCATAGCATTTTTAGTGTGAGAAGATGAGGTTCCTCTGTGAACACACAGATTGGTAGGGTGTAGTGAGCCCAGTGGGGAAAGCGGACTTCCTGTTTGGAGGCTGGATCATCATAGCCTGCTGGTCCTCTAAAATGTGCCTAGGGAGGACAGAGTCACCATCTCCTCCAGTTTGCAGGTTAAGAGCCTGAGGATCATAGGGTGTAGGTAAATTCTCTGAGGTCACATGCTTGTTAGTGGCAGAGGCCAGTCTTGAAGCTCACAGGTTCATCTCCATTTTCTTAAAAGAAAAGAGCTTTGCCCTTGCAAAGTTTATGAGGATATACTAGCTGCTCATAGGCACAAAGGGACACTGAAAACTAGCCCTTCAGTTCTCTCAGTGGAGCAGCCCAGAGAGAGGAGGCAGGAGGCCAGAAACAGTTGCAGATGTCTTTTTGGAGGAGACACATTTGTGTTATGGTAGAAAAGTTGGGCCACTGAGGTGGGCTGAGGTGGGCTGAGATGGGCTGAGGTGGACTGAAGTATGCTGAGGTGAACTGAGGTATGCTGAGGTGGACTTAGGTGTGCTGATGTGGGCTGAGGTGTGCTGAGGTGGACTGAGGTATGCTGAGGTGTGCTGAGGTGTGCTGAGGTGGACTAAGGTGTGCTGAGGTGGACTGAAGTGTGTTGAGGTGTGCTGAGGTAGACTGAGGTATGCTGAGATGGGCTGAGATGGGCTGAGGTGGACTGAAGTGGACTTAGTTGTGCTGAGGTGTGTTGAGGTGGGCTGAGGTGTGCTGAGGTGAACTGAGGTATGCTGAGGTGGTTGAGGTGTGCTGAGATAGACTGAGATGTGCTGAGGTGGACTGAAATGTGCTGAGGTAGACTGAAATGTGCTGAGGTAGACTGAGGTATGCTGAGATGGGCTGAGGTGAACTGAGGTGGATTTAGGTGTGCTGAGGTATATTGAGGTGTGCTAAGGTGTGCTGAGATGGGCTGAGGTAGGCTGAGATGGGCTGAGGTATGCTGAGGTGTGCTGAGGTGTGTTGAGGTATGCTGAGGTAGTCTGAGGTATGCTGAGGTGTGCTGAGGTGGGCTGGGGTGGACTAAGGTTTGCTGAGGTGGACTGAAGTGTGCTGAGGTGGACTGAGGTGTGCTGAGGTGGACTGAGGTGTGCTGAGATGGGCTGAGGTGGACTGAGGTGGACTTAGGTGGGCTGAGGTGTGCTGAGATGGGCTGAGGTGTGCTGAGGTAGACTGAGGTGGACTGAGGTGTGTTGAGGTGGGCTGAGGTGGGAAAATTGTTTTCATATCATACCTGCCTCAAATCCTGACTCCTTAGAAAGCACTGGATATGAACTGTGGGTGAAGCATTGGGAGGAGCTAGTTTGGGACCTAGCTAGGATGGTCAGGAAAGCTCCCTTTTGTCCTTTTCCCACTGGTTGTATCTCATTTTGGAAGGACACTTAGAGGTAAGTAAATAGGAAGGGTGTCCTGGGACCTTTGAGATGAGCTGTCCCTGTAAGAGCCAAGAGTGGCAGATTGCTCTCCATAGCCACGACAGGTAGATTTTGCTGCCCTCAGGCTCCAGATGTGGCCTTAGACCTCTTGGGTCTTACTCGGCCACCCTTTTAAACCTGAATCATTCTCAGTGTGGTCCAGACTACCCCTCTGGGCACCCAGGAGGCCTGTTGGCTCTGGCAGCTGGTGGAAGATTAATAATTGAGGCACTCTCCTGAGCCTTGGGCCCACTGGGGGACCGGTGCTCTTGAAGCTTGCTATTATTACCGCACTCTGATCAATTAGTTGGGGGAGAAATGAGGTCAGAGAGAGCAGGTGTGGGCTTGGCTTTGTTTTCTGGAAATGGCTGCAATGGGTTGGGGTTGGGCTGTGGGTGGCTGGGTGAGGAGGCAGAAGAGTCATTTTCAGGGCTTTTGGCCATGGGCAGTAGACAGGAGAGTGGAGCATCACATCTCAGGGTTTGTCATTCGGAGGGCTTGGCCTCACAGTTGCCAAGAGATAAAAACAGCATTTGGAAACCGTTTGTGCTCCAGGCTGCACAGGGCACTGAGATGGGCCCATTAGCCACTTAATGTCCTGGATAATGACCCTCGGCTTCTGAGAATGTCAGCTGGAAACTCAGACTCTACCAACAGTGTGGAAACAGGCCAGTATCCTTGGCCTCATGCTCAAAGCCCTCCCCATCAAGCCAGCCAACCTTGCCCACTTCATCTCTGGCCTTCTTTTGCATGTGGCTCCACTCTTCAGCCTCCCAGACACTTCATGAGCTCTCTTATTACTCTTCCTCTGCTCAAGACCTTGCCCACTCTTGCCTCATTCTGTTGCGCCTTTGCTGAGACTTCTGCCATCCTTTGAGCATCATGTCCTACATTAGCTTCCCCATGAGCCCCTCCCTCTCTTACCACCCTGTTAGAAGTTATCTTTTGCCCCCGACTTCTAGAGTGTCAACGCCAGTTTGCCTTCTATGTTCTTTCCTTGACCAGGGATGCCGGAATGATAGAACATCTTGATTTTTCTCTCTGGATGCATGGTCTTGAGTAAACTTGGCTCCTTCAGCAGAGCACAGCTTGCTCCTAGGCACACAGAGGAGGTTCTGGGGGCTGTTTTTAAACCCAATACCTCCCTGCATATGTCTGCTACTTTGAACGCCTCTTGAGTATGCAGATCCTCCGTCTACACCTTTGCCTCCACTGCTCTCCTTTGCTTAAATGCCCTTCCCTGATGTTGCTTGGCAAGATCTGGCTTCAAGACAGGCAGAAATATTCTTTTTGTGGTTTTCACATTTTTTCCTCAATGGCACAAATCACACTGCTATGAATAAGGGAGACTTCTTTTGTCTTCAAGGGCTCACAGCCTGGCAGGCAAATACTTGTACTGTAGTCTAACTTTAGGCTGGATCTCAGACTTTAGCATCAGAGATATTTAGATAGGTAAGTAAAGTAGGTGAGAAATGAAAGGTTTTCTTTCTCTAAAATCAGGGCCACTACTGTGTTGTGTATCTACAGGGGACAGTGTTGCCACTGTGCCCTCCGTGTGAGGCTCCATGTAGGCTTGCATAATACACAGCTTTGGAATCATGGGCAGCATCTCCAACCCTGTGATCCATGGGCAGTTCTGTTTCTAAGAGGAGCTGTGCCACTTCAGGTGTTCACATAAAGTATGCATGTACGCTCATGAAAGCATTTCCCCACAAATGGCATTTGCCTTGCACAGTTCTCACCTCCTGTTTTCTGCCCCTCCCCTCTATTTCCCTTGTTTCTGCTCTCTCCCTGTCTCTCCTTCCTTCCATTCTATTCCCTTCCTCCTCCTCCTCCTTCCTTTTGTCATGCTAAGGAACAAATCCGGGCTTTTAAGAATGTGCGTGTTTTCTTAAACTTCTTGGTCACAGGATTGGTTAGCTAAGTGCCTGCCACACATGCATGGTAACCTGACTTTGTATCCTCAGCACAGATATGAGAAACTATGTGTGATGGTGCATGTCTATAATCCCAGCCCTGGGGGCAGTGGATGATGGCAGAGAAGACAGGCAGAGCTTACTGGTTGGACAATTTAGCTAGATCGATGAGTTTCCAGTTCAATGAGAGACCCTGTCTCAAAAAGATCAAATAAAGAATGATCAAGGAAGACACTGGATGATGACTCTGGTCCACAAGAACAAGAACACACACACACACACACACACACACACACACACACACACACCTGCATGCACATGTGTACACACCCACATAAACATGTATATCAAATACACAATAATCTTGGAAACGATTTCCAGTCAGAGTGAATGTATCTATTTCATTTTACTTATTATTAAGTTTTGGGATTCAGTGTCTTGTCATGTTGTCCACACTGGGCTCAAACTCATTATGAGGTCCAAGTTGGCTTTGGATTTTTAAAACTCATGTTTCAGCCTCCTCAATATTTGGACCACAGGTTTGTAACCACACCTGTCTTACTCTATTATTTTTATGTCTTTTTTTTTTTTTTTGGTTTTTCAAGACAGGGTTTCTCTGTGTAGCTCTGGCTGTCCTGGAATTCACTTTGTAGACCAGACTGGCCTCAAACTCAGAAATCTGCCTGCCTCGGCCTCTAGAGTGCTGGGATTAAAGGTGTGCTCCACCACGCTCGGCTACTCTATTATTTTTAATGGACTAATATCCATTATTTGTGTACCATAATTACTGTCTTAGGTTCCCATTTTTCTTTTTAATACTCTAGACAACAGTGCAACAGGTCCTTACAGGAAAGGACTTTGAACCCTTGGGATGGAGTTATAGAAGTGAGTTGGTAGGTCCAACAAAATGTGTATTTCAAGGTTTGATGGTCATTGCCAAATTTCCCATTAAAGCCTGGGCTGAGTCTCCTAAGATGCTTAAGAGGTAGTGAGGCAAAGGTGGGACCAAAAGGAGTGTCCTGAGCAATTGATGGGGACTGGCAGAATAGTTTGTGTGTGCAGCAGAAGCAGTGCATGGTGAGTGGTTGCGAACCCTCTGTCAGGTAGAGGCCAAGTCACCCAGGGCATGGAGGGGTGGGTTATGTCACAGCAGGTGGCAGCTTTGGCTCACTGACTGTGAATGTCAGTTAAAATTTACTGACACACAGCCACACCCATTGGATTAGTTATTGTACCAGGCTAGTATCATTATGGCAGTTGCATGTGTTCAACTAATAAAGCAAAACACAAACAACATACATTCTGGCTCTTGGACAAGAAGTTTGCTGTACAAGAAGTTAGGTTGGCCTGTGAACAGTGTTGTGCTTGGAGGATTTCAAAGATAAGTCCTGGTCAGCATGACCATTCACTCTTGCCTTGCAAAGTGGGTTGAGATCAGGACATGGAGGGGTCACAGAGTATATGGCTTTGAAGAAACAGGGGCAGTGGGGATGGAGACATAGGTACTTGAGTGGGCTCAGCAAATGCCTGAAAGCAAGTGGCAAAAGCAATGGAGCCACCGGTAGTTGAGAAGACTCTGTATCTTTTTGTTGGCATGGTAACAGGTGATCATGCATCCAGAGCCTCTGAGCTGAGTTCTGGTTGCTGGCATCACCGCTCAAGGTATGGTTGTCTTCCACTAAGGGCCTATGTTCTTCCTGGACTTAAAATCTAACTTCTTATGCCCCTCAGCTGATATCATAAAAGGGGACTGAAAGATATCTCCCAGGTTGTGTGCAATCTTTACTGTCTCTTACAGAACTGCGTTGGTCCTGGCTTCATGTTTACTACATGTCCATGCTTTCTTCCCAGTTAAAAGTTTGTTTTCAAGTAACTCAAACATCCAGGGAGAACTTGAGGACTTTGGCTTGTGGTGATATGAGGCTCCTAGTTGGCCTTGACTTGGCTTCTTAGAGATAATCTCCAGGCCATTTCCCACAAGAAAGTGTTCTTTTCTCTTAGTGTTGGTGGAGGTAGCACACTAGAACCAAAAGGGCTGAGTATAAACAGCTGGGACAGTGGTTTTCTAAGACCTAATAGGGTGATGAAAACAGGAGCTAGTGGTACCATCTTGGAATCCTTGTGTCTGAATCATAGTTGTCCCAATGACAAGGCAGAATGTGTTTGTTCAGATATAAGGTTGAAAACAAAGAGTTCCAAGAGATCTGCAGTAGTGACTGACTTCTAGAACAGAGTGGTCTGGGGCAGGAAAGAGAGAAAAGAGAAAGAGAGGTGAGCAGTAGGAATGAAGAGAGACAGGACAGGAATGGGGAAGGAGGAGAGGATGCAGATAGGTCCTGTGCCTTTTACATGGGTGAAAGTTCCCGAGGCTCAGGGAAGGAGGACAGCACATTATGGTAGGAAGCTCCCATGACTGGAATGAAGGAGAGGCAGGGGGAAGGGGACAGGGTTCCACAGTTCTCTTCAAAGGCCCACCTCCAGTGACCTGAAAGCCCCCTCACCAGGCCCCACCTGATAAAGCGCTCACCCTCTTCTTCCCAGAGCAGAAGCGGGGTGAGGCTTCTAGTGCATGGCCTTTGGGTGGTGTTTCAGATTCAAACAGTAGTGGGGGCTAAATGTCTCCCAAGCCTGGCTTTCTTCCACACTCCATGTGACTGACTATGGGTAATGAGAGGGTTAGGCAGAGGAAGAGGGGCTCAGAGGGGCAACGGGGCCAGAGCAGGCTCGGAAAATCCATAGAGCTTGCCAAGCTCAGCCACTCACGCCTGAGCAGCCGGCTGATTTTTCATAAAATAAAAGAAGTCCCTGAATTGAGAAATATGTGTGTCTCTGAGATTGGATTGTGCAGTGAACAGTAGCCAGAGCAAGCAGCAATCCATCACGGCCTGGTGTTGGCGGGTGCTGCCAGCCAGAGCCCTGGTGGAATTGTCGTGAAGGTGACCTTGGGAAGAAAACCAGGGTCCAATCTCCAGTGGCCCCCTGGGAGTGAGTGTGGGGGAAGGGGAGTGGGTGACAGTTCCCTTCTCCTTCCTCAGGGATCCCCCTTTCTCAGTGTTTTATACGCTGCAGCAGTATGGCAGCAGCTGCCCGGGTCTCAGGACCAGAGATGGAACTTGGCATGGAAAGGTGGAGTGAACTAGAACGATTCCCTCAAATCTTACAGGAGGCTCAAAATACTGCCCCTCCTCTGATTCCAGATTCAACAACGAACCCTTGAGTGCTGAGGGTCCAGAGATGGCACAGAAAGGGAGATATGGGTTCAGGGATGAGTGTCCTGGCCAGAGAAGCCAATGGCTTCAAGAGTGGCTTTGTACTTAAAAATTATTTCAAGTTTTACATAAGTTCTTTATGAATCCCCACTTTACAGACTTTCTTAAACAGAACCTCAGTTTAAGAAACTGAGGTTCAAAGGCAAGGTCAGTGAAGGTTCCTAGGTTAAGTAACTTGCAGCAGGTATTGTGTCTATAAAGGGTCATCACAGGGAGGTTATCTGTAAGAGGCAGTAGTTACTGAGTGTTGTTGACATAGGCCTAATCAGTTCCTAAAAGTTTTTTTTTTTTTTTTTTTGGTTTTTCGAGACAGGGTTTCTCTGTATAGCCCTGGCTGTCCTGGAACTCACTTTGTAGACCAGGCTGGCCTCGAACTCAGAAATTCGCCTGCCTCTGCCTCCCGAGTGCTGGGATTAAAGGCGTGCGCCAAAGTTTTAACTCATTTACTCTTTGCACAGATCCCTGAGCCTGGTGTGGAGTCTGTGCTTTGTAACTCTCCTCTGGTGGGTCTGATAGTTCGGGGTCCTCCAGAGCCTCTTGTTGAAATGTTAATGTAATTGACCCTTCCTCTGGAAGGTGGTGTGATTTTCTGTGCCACTCTCACGGCCTGAGGGTTGCAATGGACCTATCAGAGATAGGCAGACAGGCCTATGTGCTGTGCTGTAGGTGTCTAGCCAGTTTATCTTCTGTTGTTGTTCCTGGATGAATGCATGCAGATCAAATTCATCTGTCAAGGTTTCGTTGGCTCTCAGATGCCTCTGCAGCTCCATCAGTCCAGAAATGATCTGTTCCTGTTGGCCAGATCTAAGGTGCTGACCTTCTTCTAGGAGACCCTGGCCACCCATATGCCCAGCTTTCCTAGTCCATCTCACTCTAGGTCCTGACCAACCCTTTTCCTTGGTAAAAGAGGCTCTGCCTCAGTCTTTGCTCCCCCTTCATCTCACATCTGGTCCTTTCTAACCATTTTTCCTGTGTTCTTGCTAAATCTATCCACAACACTTGTCCATTGGATAAAAATCCTTCTCCCAGCCTCTGTGGTAACTGAATAAAACTGCAGACTCCTTGCCTGGGCTGGAATCCTCAGCTTTTCTAGCCCGACTCCTGCCTGCCACCCCCTCTCTCATGTCTCATGTCTGGTCTTTCCCTTGCTGTCCACTCTCTTATGAGCTGGTTCTGCCCCATGTAGTGTTGAAACTCCAAGCCCTAAGCAAAGTACCCTCATACCAAACCCACTCATGCTGGGATTCCCCCTTCATTGGGCTTCCGGAATAGTCTACATGGAGCTCTTTTTTATAATACTCGTATCATTGGATGACTGCTGTCCTCTCCTCTCTTTCTCTGGCCTCAGCTCCTCTCTGGGCAGTGAACATCTGCAGGACAACTTGGGGTTCCTTTGTTCACACTTCCACGTCTAACAACTGGACTCTGCTGGTTGTCAAAATCCCCAAACATTTTTGCATTTGTTAAATAGTTTTCTTACTCTCTCCCCTATACCACTGGCTTCCTGTGGGCCAACCTGTGGAGCTAAACGTGAGTACACCAGGACTACTTTGTGAGTTGATGGCTTGGTCAAGGCTGTTGGTAATTTTTAAAGATTTTTTTTCTCATAGGAAATGGGTTCTGCCTCTCTCATATACATGACAAATGCCTCAGATCCCTCCCAGGTCTTTACACCAAGCTCATGAACGAACTCAGTGGCTCTAGGAGCCTAGACAGAAACTAAAACCTTCCCCACAAATGCCCAAATCTGAGAATGAGTTAAATTCCAATCTGTTCCAAGAGTCTAGCTCAGGGGCAGGTGCCAAGGCTTGAGATCTCAGGCCATAGGCTATGGATGGGGAGGCTTGGCAGCTGCCCTCAGAGATGGAACACATGCTGTAGGTCTGGAGCCATTGGTGGCCCATGTCCCTCTGGGGATCACAGTCTAGATGGAGAGAAAGACAAGTGACAGTTCAAGGTGATAGAGATGGGCATTTTGGCATATCTCAGGAGGCTCAGAGTAGGGTCCACCTAGGACAGTGGGACTCGATCCTGAAAGGCTGCACAGGAGAAGCATATCTGGTTTCAGGTTCACCCTCACCTTCCAAACTGCAGTGACTAGCAACACTAATGAGCAGTAAGTACTCAGGCTGTGTTTAACATACTTTACCGCTCTTGGCATACAGGTGACTCCGTCAGGCCTCATGATGACCCAGTGAGGTAGATGCAGCCAATACACCTATTTTACAGAGGAAATGAAGGCTCGGGCTGTTTATGTAACCCCTTCAAAGTCTGAGATAGTTGGTAAAGTTAGATTTAGGAAGAGGGAATGAAAAGCACAAAGGACCTGGGTAGGAGATGTTAGCATGTTGGCAGAATCCCTAGGAAGCCATGTAGCAAGGATAAAAAGTATTGCCACTACAGGAGTGTTACATAGTGTTATATAGTGTCACACAGTGTCACACAGTGTTACACAGTGTTACTTAGTGTTACATAGTTGTCAGTATCTACCCCTGTGCTGTTCTGCAATGACTTTTATAGGGGTGACCTTGGAAAGCTGCTTACATTCTACGTGCCTCAGTTTCCTTCCTTAACAAAATGGGGAGAGAGGAAGAGTTTACTCTGGCCCATAGTTTGAAGATGCAGTCCATCGAGGTGGGAAGGCATGATGTTGGAAATTTGAGGCAGCTGGTCAAGTTGCAGCTCCAGTCAAGAAGCAGAGGGATGAATGGCAGCTGCCCTCATTTTCTCTTCCTATCCAGTCTGAGAATCCAGGCCATATATGGTACTGCCTACCTTCAAGGTGGGTCTTTCACCCTCACTTAAACCTCTCCAGCAATGTCCTCTCACAGACCTGATTGGAGATGTGTCTCCTTGGTGATTTTCTAAATCCAGTCAAGCTAACAATGAAGACTAACCATTAGAAATGTCACCATCACTATTATTTATACCTATTTTTACCATCACCATTTCAAGACTGCCTGGGCATACTGGTAGTTTTGAAGACAATCACTGGACACGGTTCTTCTCTGAAGCCCAGTGCCAGCCAGAGGCAAGAGTGTGGGGTTAATGAAGGGAGGATTTGCAGAGAGGAAATGCAGAAATGCTTGGCAGAATGTGGGAAAGCACCAGGCCTTTACTTGCCAACCTTCCTCCAGCTCCCCAGACCCCCAGAGCTGGCCCCAGCTGTGTGTGTGCACCGAGCCTCTGGGCCTGACAATCTATTAGTTATTAGGGTAATAAATAAACAAGTTGCTTGTCAGCACAGGGACTGGCACCAGTGCCTTGGAAGATAAATGCTGCCTCTGAAATAGACAAATATTTACCATCCTCCAGACGAAGTTGTCAGCCCTGCTAAAGGCCTCCAGGGCTTAGAATTAAAGTGAACGTTAAGAAAAAACAAAAAACCAAAAAGCCAACACAACTCTAATGGAAATACATCAGTGTTATTCTTTGTAATAAAGAATATGAAGTTGCCTGCCCATGGGCACCCACTGTGTGCTAAGGCTTTTGTGCAAATAGACTACAATCCTTTGGTATGGGGGTTATGGATGCCAATCTGCATACCAGGAGACCAAGACATGATGAAGGCCACAAGTAGATCTGGAATTTGATCTGATCCCCAGCCTAGGCTATTCTGGCTTGGAGCTTTCCGTAGCTGGAATATCCGGATCTTCAGCTTAGTGGTAGAGTTAGAAGAAAGGAAGACAACCTACTCCCCACTCTTGGGAGGACCCTGGAGATATGTTTGCTTTAGGGAGCAAACAAATGGTAGCAGCAAAGGTTCTAAGTGTCTAAAGTTGATGCTGCAAGGGCCCATCTATGCCCACTTTCCTTTACCACCAGCCACAGCTTAAGAAGTAGACCAGAAGGACCATGCTGTTAATACTACTCCATTCCCAGATTAACTCAGTGGGGGGTAGTGGAGAGAAGCCCAGATCTCTCTTTCCTTGAATGGGATGACTCAGAAGGGGACCCATACTGGCTCTCAATGTTAGGTTTTAGTTATTAAGTAACGTGCCTAAAAATTCTAGTTTACTGGTATCTTCTCTTCCCCATTTCTTCATTTTGTCTTCTAGTATTAACTGGGTTTGTTTTTCAAATCACTACCTACACTTGAAGCTTTGTTTTAGAGTCTGTTTCTGGGGAGAGGAAATTCAGCTCATGGGTTCAGTTCCTAATTTGTATCAGATCCCATGTGTGGACTCCTGGGCAGATGAACTGGGAATGGGAGCTGAGAGAGGATTTCTGGCCAGGGGAACAGTATCTGTCAATCACAGAGATGTGAACAAACTATATATGGCCAAGAGTGAGGAGAACAGGAAGCCAAGTCTTGAGGCCACTGCTCCACAGTGAATCTAAGCTTGGCCATGATGGACAGGCGTAGGAGAGCTCCATCTGATGATCACAAGGAAAGCTTTGCTCTGAGAACTACCCACACTTGTTTATTTGATTTTCTTTTTTAAAGGAGACTCATCCCCAAATATTTACCGGCTTGAGGAGGTTTTAGTTGAACTTACTCAGAAAACACTAGTCATTGCTAATGAATCCCTGTACATTCTCTGGAACCAGTAGAGGTAAGAAGTTCAGCTCTGACCAAAATATGACCTCTGGTCCCTGCCAAGGGTCAGAGGCCAGTCTGACCTCTTCATTTCTCTAATTGAAACTTTCTTTTGAAACTTTCTTTCCCTCTCATCTTCTCTCTTTGTGAAATTTCTCTCTCTCTCTCTCTCTCTCTCTCTCTCTCTCTCTCTCTCTCACACACACACACACACACACACACTCTGCATATGCATGCACACATGCATGTATACACATGTGTGTCCACACATACAAACATACCACATATGCATATACACACAAATGCATGCACACACATGTTTACAACACACATCATATATGCATGCAATACCAATGCATGCACAAATATGTGTTTTCATACACACATCCTCCCATTTCTGGTGGTTCTACAGCTCTTTTGGATACTCACACTCTTTGATTAATTGAACTAATTAATTAATAAGTTCAGCAGATGAATATTTCCCCACCTTGAACTAAGAAGAACTCTGTGTAAATCTCCAAGGATTCAAAATTGTTTCAGTCACTTAGGTTGGTGCCCTGGAGAACCTCTCTCTTTGGACAAGGAGACCAAGTTACAACAGCTGTGCGTTAGAGACAATGTTATAACAAAGTCCCAGGGTGAGAGAAATTGAATCCAGGGATTGGGCTCTGGAAAGCATCTCAGAGGCAATGAAATCTAAACAGTGTTTTGAAGGAAGCAGAAGTCTTAGACATTGTTCTTCCTTGATCAGGTGTGTTCCTTCTGAGAGCAGGAACATCAAGTTTTGCCAAACTTGCAGCTGTATCCCCTAGCCCAGAGTCTCCCACAGCTAGAAACATCCAGGTCCCACCCAGACTCTCCCACAGCTAGAAGCATCCAGGTCCCACTCCCACTCCCACCTTTAGTCACACTTTGGGTTTCATCCCATGCAGGGAAGAAGCAGGAAGAGCTGAGAGCTTTGGCTTGGGATCCATACCACCATCTCCTTTAGAATTCCTATGTTGGACTTCCTATCCCAACTTTGAGAATGCTGGGCTTCTTTAGTTTCTCCAATGAGATCTTTGTATTTCAATTCTGTATCTTAGGTAGAGCTCCCGTCCTACCCCGCCACTTTGTGTAGAGACAACCTTAACAGCTTCTAGCTTGAGACTTTCATGGAATCATTAGTCTTAAGTTCCTTTTACTATTCATCCAAAGATTCTTTGAGTACCACTGTAGAGAGAACCACAAGAGGAAGATTCTTGCTATCCTAGAATGCCAAGATAGACATACAGATAACACACACACCAGGCTTCAAGACAAGAACTAGAGCATACAGCATTTCCCATTAGTGGGGCAGTGCTTGGGACCTGCACGTTCTGTTTCATTGCCCTCTGACCTCAGGTGAGCCACTAATCTCTCAGAGATTCATTCTCTTTTTGTGTAAGGTGGAGAAAATAACCTACCTCACAACTGAATAAACAACCATGTAGACATCTAAGCTTGGTGCCTCTCAGGAAGATAGCAGATGGCTTCACCGAAACAGCTCTCTGCTTCTGGCCTGGCACCTGCCATACAGCTGTAGAATCCTGTGTTGCTCTGCTGTTTTGGTGCCTTCTCCATCTGTAGCACTAGGTCCTTGATGAACCCCAAAGCCATGAACTGTTTTATATTTCCAAGTATCTTCTTTTTTGTTTTTGTTTTGTTTTGTTTTTCTAGATGAGATTTCTCTGTGTATCCTTGGCTGTTCTAGAACTTGATCTGTAGACCAGGCTGGCCTCAACTTCACAGACATCCACCTGCCTTTGCCCCCCACCCCCAAACCCCTGAGTGCTGGGATTAAAAACATACACCACTGCAACTGGGCCAACTGTTTTATACTTAGAATGTAAATTGGCTCAGAAAGGTGGAGAGCTGGTGTCACATGGGCAGGCATCTATGGTATGGGCCGTTGGGCCCAGACTGAGCTGAGGTTCTAGGCTTGCTGGGTTGATAGAGCCTTGAAGAGGCTGGGATATCCTGACAGCATATTCTGAAGCTGCTAAGTATCTCAGTCAACCAGCTTGGCTCTTGTCTCATCTTCTCTACACTAACATTCATGATTAACCATAATTTACCGAGCAGGTTTTCGAAACTTACTTTGCATTTTTTCACATAAAGTCTAAATAAGGGTAATTACTTCTGAAGGAAAAAATATTTCCATAGGGATGTTTAATTGATATTGGATGTATTAACATGATATGCCCATGGCAGAGATTAATATCCATTTCTAGATTGAGTTATTTTAGGCCTGGTTTTGACAGGTCACATGTGAAGAGGTGGGGCAGAACTGTTTTTCAGCTGCTGTCTCTAGCTCGGTTTTTATGTGTCATCCGGAGTCCTTGGTCTCTTCTCTGTAGCCACACTAGTTCTAGTTTTCTTTCCCACTTTCAGTGCTGTGCCATTGTTTGTGTTGAACATGAGAGCAAAGAAGTGAGAGGGAATCATCTGAAGGCGCCATCTTAGATCCTCCACCAACTCTCTGGGTTCCCTTACAGCTGATTGAACTTATCTGAGCATTTTAGTCATATTCAGATCTCTCTTTCCTTATACAATCTCAGACTCCATTTAGTCCACACATCCCCTAGGGCCTTGTCAAGTGAAGTTACTTCCCATACCAGTAACAGGTTCCAATTTCTCCTCCTTCCTCCACCAAGAATGCTCTGCCTTTCTTCACCATTAAAATCATGTACAGGCCAGTGTGATAGCTTAGCAGGTAATGGTAAGTGCCACTAAGCCTGATGACCTGAGTCTAATTTTTGGGTCCCACATGTTAGAAGGCAAGAATTGATTTCTATAAATTGTCTTTTGACCACCATGTGCACACTGTGATGTGTACTTATTCACATGTGTATACACACATATAAACAAACAAACAAAGAAACAAATGAATAAATGTAGTAGTTAAAAATTTTAAAAAGTAATGATGGTGTGGCTAGAGAGATGGCTCAGCAGGTAGGAGCACTTGCTACTCTGACAGAGAATTGGAGTTTTTCCAAGCATCCACATTATCTGTATCCCAGCTGCAGGGGATATGACACCCTATTCTGGCCTCTGCTGGCACCTGAACTTATATGTGCACATACACACACTCATACATGCAATTAAAAAATAAATCACTCAATATCTGGTTGAAAACACTTTTTTATTCTATAAAGCTTTCTTCCCAGTTGTCTAGGATCCTTCTTCTGCTATCTTTGGGGGGCTTCTAATCAATACTGCTTTTCATTGGAATTCTAATAGGCATGTTTTTTTTTTTTTACTAGATTGTATGAGATTTGAGGATCGAGTCTTTATAAACACAAATTCCACTCTATAGATTCCAATTTACACTAACCCCTCTACTTAGGAATAGATATAGAATTCTTGTGAGTTTTAAGTACAAAGCCCCTAATGCAATGGTTGTGTGCAAACTTGAGTGGATTCTAGATACCCATATAGCTGGTAAAACATTGTTTCTGAGTGTATCTTTGAGGTTTTTTATACAAGGGCTTAGCATTTGAACAAACAGATTGAATAAAGAAGACATTCCCTCAGTGATGTAGATGAGCATCATGCCATCTGTTAGGGTCACAGAAAAATACAAAAACAAAAGTTAGGGGGAAATCTTTGAGTAGGCTATTCTTCTCCCGCCCAAGGACAGCAGACCTCCCATTTATAGATATTTAGACTCTGAACTACAACCATTAACTCTCCTGGCTCTCATTTCCAGAGAGCATACCATGTGACTTCTTGGTTTCCGTAGACACATAAACCTGATCTCACCTCCCCACTATAGCCGTGCACAACCCTCATCCTCCCTGTTTCTCACTGTCTCCCCTGCTCTGTCTCCTGTTGATTCTGCTTCTTTGAAGAGTTCCAACTAATATGGCCCTTTGTAATGAAAGAACTTCAGTCATTCTGGATTCCACATTCAGACAATTTCCCACACTTTGTGTCCCCTAGCAAAATGAATAAGTTAGGAAGGTCTCTCAGTTTTGGAAATAGAGTTAGCCTTCTTGGTGCACACCTTGGGGATTAGCAGGATTTCACCAGCAGAGCCTTCTTTTTTTTTTTTTTTTATTCAACTTTTATTAGATATTTTCTTCATTTACATTTCAAGTGTTATCCAGAAAGTTCCCTATATCCTCCCCCCTCCCGGCCCTGCTCCCCTACCCACCCGCTCCCACCCCTTGGCCCCGGCGTTCCCCTGTATTGGGACATATAAAGTCTGCATAACCAAGGGGCCTCTCTTCCCACTGATGGCCAACTAGGCCATCCTCTTCTATATATGCAGCTAGAGACACGAGCCCAGGGGGTACTAGTTAGTTCATGGTTATTCTTCCACCTATAGGGTTGAAGACCCCTTCAGCTCCTTGNAGAATTGAGTTGGAATTTTGATGGGGATTGCATTGAATCTGTAGATAGCTTTTGGCACGATAGCCATTTTTACTATATTGATTCTGCCAATCCATGAGCATGGGAGATCCTTCCATCTTCTGAGATCTTCCTCAATTTCTTTCTTCAGAGACTTGAAGTTCTTGTCATACAAATCTTTCACTTCCTTGGTAAGAGTCACTCCAAGATATTTTATATTGTTAGTGACTATTGTGAAGGGTGATGTTTCCCTGATCTCTTTCTCAGCCAGTTCATCCTTTGTATAGAGAAAGGCCATCAATTTGTTTGAGTTAATTCTATATCCAGCTACTGCACTAAAGCTGTTTATCAGGTTTAGGAGTGCTCTGGTGGAGTTTTTGGGGTCACATATATACTATTATATCATCTGCAAATAGTGATAATTTGAGTTCTTCCTTTCCAATTTGTATCCCCTTGACCTCCTTTTGTTGTCGAATTGCTCCAGCAGAGCCTTCTTAAGGATTTCACCATGGAGTCCGGTGCTGGACCTTGGGAATGTGTGGACCTGAAACTGACTCCTAATTTCTGGGCTTTGGAGCCAAGTTGGGTTCTGAGAGCTTCCAGTTAGCCCTCTCATCTTTTAACACTCACTCTCCTAATCTGTCTTCATCACCCAGCATTTAGTCAAGAAATATTGGTTGGGTTCCAGTCAGTATCATGCATTGCACTAGGTATCAGACACTAGCTTTGTCTTCCAGGGAAAGACAGACATGGAGATGGACAGTGACAGACAGTGACAATCCATGGATGTCATGCCACAGTACAGGGTAATTCAGGGTTCTACACTCTAGAGTATCTGAGCATGTACACTTCCTGATTCTTAATATCTTTGGACTGTGTCTAGCATTAGCTTACTATAAGATCTTAGGTTAATTTTTTCCTCTGGCTTTAGATTTTTCTCTTTTTTCCCCAATTTTTACTAGATATTTTCTTCATTTACATTTCAAATGCTATCCTGAAAGTCCCCTATACCATCCCCCATCCCCAGCCCTGCTCCCTTACCCACCCACTCCCACATCTTGGCCCTGGTGTTCCCCTGTACTGGGGCATATAAGGTTTGCCTAACCGAGGGGCCTCTCTTCCAAATGATGGCCAACTACAACAACATACACAGCTAGAGACATGAGCTCTGGGGGTACTGGTTAGTTCATATTGTTCTTCCACCTATAGGGTTGGAGAACCCTTCAGCTCCTTGGGTAATTTCTCTAGCTCCTCTATTGGGAACCCTGTGTTCCATCTAATAGCTGACTGTGAGCATCCACTTCTGTGTTTGCCAGGTACTGGCATAGCCTCACATGAGACAGCTATTAGATTTTTCTCTTTAACAAGGCAGCTGGGCTTAATGATCCACTAGACCTCATACCATAATACTCTTGATGATTCTGTGTGCATGTTGCTGGGCCTAGTACTGTGCATCATCATATTCTCCATATTTACCAAGAAAGCAGAGACTTCTACAGTGCTCTTCTACCCATAAGACAGAGATTCTTGATGTTGACACACACACACAAGTTCTAGTACTTCCTATAGTGATTCTTTTATTTTTTTAAAAAGATTTATTTATTATTATATCTAAGTAGCTGTCTTCAGACACACCAGAAGAGAGTGTCAGATCTCGTTATGGATGGTTGTGAGCCACCATGTGGTTGCTGGGATTTGAACTCAGGACCTTCGGAAGAGGAGTCGGTGCTCTTAACTGCTGAGCCATCTCTCCAGCAGAAAGTTCTGGACATGGTCAGAATTACCCTGGGCACAATACCTGCCTTCTTGCCTAAGGATAGTAGAGGCTTCTTCCTGTGGGCTCTTTGCTAGGACCTGGAATCTCAGTGATAATTAAGACCAGACACAGTTCCTAGCCTCATGGAGTTGGATGGCAGGTATTAATAAAACGGTCACATAAAGGCATGTGTAATTACATTCTGAGATAAGTGTTTGAGAATAAGAAACATGGTCCTAGGAGAGTAGGTATAATGAAGGTTGAAAAATGGGTTAAGCAGCATGAGATCATCACAGAGAGTTATTTTATCAGAATGTTGGGTACAGAAGCCATTTGGGAGTGGGCTGAGGGGCACAAGGTGGAGGTAAGGATGTAGATGTGGCCCTAAAAAGGTTGGAAAGAGCCTCTAAGGCCTTTCATGACAGGTACTTTAAGAAAGGTTGTAAAGGGGTCGCCAGACATTTGTAACCCTCAGAATAATCTTGAGACCTAGGATGGTCAGGAGACAAATGGAAATCCAGAGCGATGCTGTGTCTTGAATCAAGAGACCCAGAGTGCCACTGAAGCTCCCAGATTCCCCACCATACTGGATCTCTCAAAGGCTCTCTTTTTACCATGAGATAGCCCGAGTGAGTGAGAATTGCTTTTAATATGTTCACGATCTCTTTAGTTCTCTCTGAAGCATTTTAAGATTCAGGACCACGGTCAGCACCCACACAGCCTTTCAAGACCGACTACATTCGGTCTCGGAAGAGACCACTGTAGTCGTGGCGAGAACATTCAATTAAAAGTATTTATAGTTGGCTGGTTTGTAGACGACTCATAGTCCACGATATTTTCCAGGGCCTCTTTGTCTTAACCATTTGACCGTAAGTCCTGACAGGTCAGAACCTCGTCTGTACCCATGTCTCGACACGTGTATTCCTATAAAGGGCACTGGACTCTTAAAAAAGCAGAGTGAGGCTGAGGAAGGTTTCCTGAGGCCTGGGATGAATTTGAAAAGGGCATATGGCCATGAGGTTCCACTGAAGGTTTTTAAGCAGGGATGTGTCAAGGTCATGTGAGCATTTTAGAAGTGTGAAATGTGAGAACAGAGAGGGGGTGTGAAAGAAGAGACAGGGAATGACTCAGGAGACAGAGTAAGGCAGGATCGTTCCTGAGCACAGCTGAAAGATGCAGCCGAGCTTTAGTCTTCTTTGGAGGAGGAGCAGATGGAAGTATTCTGAGGTTTATGTTTCCTTTCTGCACGGCTGACATTCACTACCCTGTCCAGCTGAAGCTGGCATCGTGAGGGCATGGTGCTGTTGGTGGATGGGAGAACAGGAAATACAGGAAGGATGGAGGAGGGAAATATGATTTGTTGACAGTCACTAGGCATCGGCACCATTCTAAGTGCTTTCCATGATGTCTCGCTTAATTCTTCTAGTGATATGAGAAGCCATCATGTCTCCAGTTTTCATAAAGAGAAAATGAGAATCAGAGAGGTTAATTAACCCAACTCTGCTGAGCTCCACATGCCCTTCCCCATTCCTTCATCATCTGTATGTTCTGATGGAGGATACAGTTTTGAGATTTAGCCGACAAAGGGGCTGAACAATGGTTCTATTCAGCCTCTTGTTCACATAGGAGGAAATATTACATTAAGCATCATTTTCTTAGCTCTTAAATCTACGATATTGAGAAGGAATCGATCAGAGGCTAGCCCCTGCTAGGATGGGCAGGTTTTACTTATTCCCGACTCCTCTCTAGCATTCCTTCTTGCATCCTGTGTTTGAGGATAAGAAGATAAGTGGATTCATAATGGCGCCAGTCACCTGCTTGACATCCTGAGGTGCCCCTTGGCCTCCAAGTTTTGGAGACTGTGTCATTCTCTCTGGGTGATTTTTGTGGCAGCTGTAGCAGTGTCTGCCGCAGAGCCTGAGGAAGCTTTATGGAGATGGTCACACTCCAGTACCCAGCCTACTTGTTGGAACTTTCCAGAAATATTGCACTGCAGACATTTTCCACGCCGTTATGCTAATGGAATCAGGAAAAATCAATTGTCCTTAAGGAACAGGGGAATGAGACGTGCTGTAAATGCCACGGGATGAGTGATTGGTTGATTGCTTGCCTGCGATCGGAGAGCGTCTCATCCCTACATTATTCTGATGAATTTTTATGGCATGTCTCCTTTCTTGCTTGCTCCCTCCCCCCACCTCCACCCCCCTTAGCTGGGGGAGAAGGTTTATGGCTTGCAGCTTCTCAGTTGATTGAATGCAGCTGGCATTGTTGCAGCAGAGGACAAATAGGTACATTTGCTTCACAGGCTGAGAAAAGTGGGTTTGGAGAAATTGCACCACAATGTCCCTCTGCAACAAAGGCATCCTTAAAAATGCAGATTTTTAAATTTTATTTTTTATGAAGTGACTTACTCTCCTGCTTGGCTATCTCTAATCATCCTTTCAGAGGAAAGGGCAAAAAAAATGTATGGCTTGCGATTCTGCGGAGATCCGATTTTTCATTCTTACCACAAAGGAAGCTAACGAAGGCATTTCATTAGTATTCATCTTAGGCCGGTGCGATTTTCTTCCCTCTGCTAACACAAAATAAATAAACAGTTAAGCTATGTCTGGGAAACTGCCGACAAGACGGAGTGGAGCAGAGGTCAGCATTTTTGGAAATGGCAGCGGACTGTATTCAGTAAGGTGACCAGGAAATGGATCCAGTGCAAGTCAGAGCCACCTGGGGCATGAGGGAGGCCAGGCTGGGCTTGAGACAGGTCTCTCGGCTTTCAAAGCTGGTGTCCATATTGGTCATGGCAGTTTATGGACTAGAGAAGGCTGCCAGGCTGTGGCTGATGTTTCAGATGGGCTGGGCTGGTACTGCAAGTGTCCCACAGTGTATGCGGTGTGTTGCTGGTGTGGCGTTGGGAACATTTCAGGGCACCAGGGAGCCCTCTCTATTGTTTGTTGTTTCACGTTTCTTCTTCAAGGGCATCTAAGTCTTCTTGAAGATTAGAATATCTTATTGGCTAAAAACGTGGGAGTGTTTGGCTGGAGAGAGATTTAGGGACGTAGCTATTCTCTTCATTCATTAAAGGGGGCACTTTGGACAGAGGAACAGGCTTATCGTATTCGGTTCCAGAGGGCTCATGTGGGATTGGTGGGTGAAAGTGAGAAAGAGGCAGAAAAATCCCCTAGATTTGAGATAAAATTTCAGGGTAAGTGTGTGTTGAGTATGTCTGAGCCTTGCCATCTATCTGCCTGTGGGAAAGGAAGTGCATTACAATAAAATGGTACCTAGTATTTCCACCCTGCTATAAGGAAGCACAGCCTGCAGTGCTGGGAAGTAGGTATCAGTGAGCTCAGAGAGATATGGGAAACAGGACTCTATTCTCTGAGCACTTCTACCCATCTCCTTCCCCTCTGCCTCCACCTTTCTCCTTCTCCTCTGCCTCCACCTCTCTCTTCCCTCTCTGCCTCCACTTCTCCCCTTCTCCTCTGTCCCCACCTCTCCCCTTCTCCTCTGTCCCCACCACTCTCCTCTGCCTAGGACCTTCTTTTCAGCTACTTTTCAGAACGTTGGGAGGAGAGGTGAGATAAATGAAGAGAAAACTCTTCATCACAGGATAAAATTTTTCTCCAAACATCCAAGCAATCCAATATGGTTTGATATCTCTCCCAGCTGTGCACTCTTGGAATGCACTGTTTCCATGTTTCATGTGCATAGCTCCTAAGTGTCAGTAGTTCCCCACCTGTGTTCTTTACATGTCCTTTGATGCTTCCTTGTCCTGTCAGGTGCAATTGTCCTTGCATGGAGCATCATCTGCCTTTTTTATTTGGCTTACCGTCACATGGATGCTTCTATCTCTAGGTGGACTCCTGAGGTCCCACACGTAGGCCCTTTATTCTTTCTTCCCCGTCTTAGTTTGCTGTGTGTTTATTTCTAGGCACAATTAAGACAAAGAACAGTAGGAATCTCAGCGTCAGGTCTTAATCCCATCAGCTGAGAATAAAACCACTACCACAATTTTGAACTAAATTTCACAAAGCTTTAATTAAATACTTGCTAGGTTGATAGACTCTGGCCAGGTCCATTCCTGGGTTCCCCCAAAATGGCAACGAGTGACATTTTGCTTACAAAAGCAAACCAATAGGGTTTTGTATTTCCCACCAGGTCCAATCATGGGCAAGCATACATTATGACATATTTCCTGCTTATGCACCTCCTGTCTACATCCAATCAGAGGCAAGCATACATCTTGACATATTTCTTGCCTCTGTACCTCCTGTCTACATGTGATCCAGCACAGCCAGGGCAGTTGGGTCAAACAAATTTATTTATAGGAGCAAAATGTGTGGCTTGTTATCTTACATAAACAGCCTCCAGCATTTCAGGAAGTATCTGTTCTTGGGCAAGAGGCTTACAGATAAGAGGGTTTTTTTTTTTTTTTTTTTTGAAAGAGTTTCTCTGTATAGCTCTGGCTGTCCTGGAACTCACTTTGTAGACCAGGCTGGCCTCGGACTCAGAAATCCATCTGCCTCTGCCTCCCAAGTGCTGGGATTAAAGGCATGCACCACCACTGCCTGGCTTGTTTATGGATCTCTTAGGCACAGTAATTAAAACTTAAAACATAGCTTTGGCTCTCACGCAGGCTGACATGGGTTCAAATCCTGGCATTGGGGTAAGCTATCTAAACTCCCTCAGCCTTATTTCATTGGTCAGCAGCAATAGTAAGAACACTGTAACTTTAATTTTTTAAAATCCTATTTTTAATGATGGTTCTTGTCTTAGTTCTATTCCTGGACAAAACATCATGACCAAGAAGCCAATTGGGGAGGAAAGGGTTTATTCAGCTTACACTTCCACATTGCTGTTCATCACCAAAGGAAGTCAGGACTGGAACTCAAGCACGTCAGGAAGTAGGAGCTGTTGCAGAGGCCATGGAGGGATGGCTTGCTTCCCCTGGCTTGCTCAGCCTGCTCTCTTATAGAACCAAGAGTACCAGCCCAGAGATGGCACCACCCACAAGGGAACCCCCCACCCCTGATCACTAATTGAGAAAATGCCTTGCAGTTGGATCTCGTGGATGCATTTCCCCAACTGAAACTCCTTTCTCTGTGATTACTCCAGCCTGTGTCAAGTTGACACAAGACTAGCCAGTACAGTTCTTAAACGCTTTAACCTCCCTTTAGCCCACCACCCACCAGAGGTAGTGGAAAAGAAAGGGTATGGGGAAGTGGACTTGTTTAGAAAGGTTCTTTGTAGCAACTCCCTTCTATGTTGTCTGGAAATCAGTTCAGTTCACAGGTTAGTGGGTGGCGACAGCTTCATCTGCTCGCAAACACCTCACAGATAACACCAGCAGCCCAATTCAGTAGAGTCGAGTTAGCAACAGCGGTGACACGACCTAGCAGAGACAGCTAGGTCTCAGCCTTGGCTTGAGTCAGCAGGGGGAACCAGCAGGAACACCAGGAGAAGTTCTCAGCTGTGCCCCTCTCAGAGAAGCAAATATCAATGAAGAATCACAAGCATTGCACAGTTATCTGTATCAGCAAGCCAAAGTCTGTCTCCATCATTCTGTGAAGTCCTATTTATACCCTCCAAACATCACGTGTCCTCCATGTGACTTGCCTCAGCTCTGGCTTTGCCTCAGCATGTGCATCCAATCAGCCCGAGGGAGCAGCAAGGAATCGCAGAACTCCGCAAGAAATCACAGCACCCTGAAAGAAAATTTTTTGTGTGGTTTCTCTTTTGTATGGAGTCCCTACAAATTCAGCTCAACTACACAATGTAAGGCAGACCAATACATGTGTGTCATTAACAAAGAATCCTTCATCACGTGTCCTTTCATGTGCTGCTTTAATAGAACATTCTCTTTCCTGTGTCTGCTTCAGCAAAACCGTCCCTTCACAAGTCTGCCTTAGTGTTTCACACATGTGTCCACTTTAACATTCCTTCACATGTTTGCCCCAGCAAACTACCATCCAACCAACTTTCCAAAGAACTCTTAAGTTTCCACTTCAGAGCCCCAAGCCAAGAGCAGTCACAAATGCTTGCAATACTAGTAGTGGGGAGGCAGAGGAAGGAAGAACATGAGTCTTAACTTACACAGTGAGTTCAAGGCCAACCATGTCTTGTATCAGAAAAAACACGACAAACAGAAGTGTCTGTCAAGTGCTTCTCTTGGTACTGGATATCTAGGTGACCTTAAGTAATTAAAAATGGATGAATGAGGGCTGGAGAGATGGCTCAGTGGTTAAGAACACTGACCGCTCATCCAGAAGTTCTGAGTTCAGTTCCCAGCAACTACATGGTGGCTCACAACCATCTGTAATGGGATCCGATGCCGTCTTCTGGTGTGTCGAAAGGCAACTTTAATTGAACTCATATACATTAAATAAATAAATAAATAAATATTTAAAAAAATAAATGACAGAGACCACTTTTTGGTTGGCTAGAGATCGTGAGAGACATGACAGAGGATGCCCGTTTTGTTCTCTGCCTTTTCCCTAATTCTTCCTTTCATGCCCCAAGTATGATAATTAATACCCAACTATGTCAGGCAGTTAGAGGCAGACCCAGAACAAAACCAGGATGGTGGAGGTCTTCGTGCAGGGCTGGTTGTCACTGTATTCCCAGTCATGACCCAGAGCTTCTCCAGGAGGGAGTCCCCTGTCCTTTACTTGTTTCCATGCTGTATCTCCCACAGGCCAGGGTCTACTCTGGAGGATCTGTGAGTTGCTGCAATTAGAGGGTCATGGCTCACTGGCTGGAGGTCTGTAGATCATTTGAGTCCTCCCCTGCTTGGGTGGCCTCAAGGCCATGAGGTTTTTCATCCATCAAGGGGTGATAATGCCTTACAGATTTCTGCACTGCGCTTTGGTCAGGGAGAGAGGAGAAGGAGAATGTTCTGTTAACTGCCTGAACGGAAGGAATTGAAGAGATTTCCACCCATTAAGGTAGTGGTTGTTATTGCCTTTCCCAATAGTCTCCACAGCCAGGGTCCTGGGACCAGTCTGCTAAAGGAGATGTCTCTGCCCTTGAAAGCCACTCTCCCAGTCTGGTGCTTCCTGTGGGCAATTTGAAACTAGGGCTCAGAGAACTGAACTCCAGTTAATGGTTTTCAATAAAGAATTAAGTGCTGCTCATCAGGCCCGTGCTGGACAGGCTTCCGGGAAGGGAGGAGAGTGCTGGGGAGGGGGGCAGCGGCATGCGTGTAGGGATGCGCTTGCATTTTCTAGTCAGTTAGGCAGCCTGATGAAGGAGGAATAAGATCAGGGCACATCAGCCAGAGGGCAGAGGGTGGGGTGCAAGAGAGAACCAGCCCCTTCTCCCTGCAAAGGTTGCTGGGAGGGACTAATGGCCATTAGAGCTATGTCAGCTGTTTCCACAAAAACCCTCTCAGGCACCTGGCTACTAACACCCTTTCCCCTACAGAAGAAGCTCAGTGGGAGCGAGTGTCCTGAAGCAGACATATCATATCAGAACAGCCCAGCTCTCGCTACATGAGTCTGCAGAAAGCAACTCCTTTGTCTCTTCACCCACAAATCCAAAGGGTTGTAACTACTTTTGCCATTCCTCATTTTTGAGGAAACTGAGGACCAGTGCAGTTTAGGAATGTACCCAAGAGCATACAGCAGATCTGGTGGGCTTGATTACCTAGGTAGTTTGGCATTTGGGTTATGCTGTTGGGTGTCCGAATCACCATCTCTGGCTCATGGGATCAGCCGTATAGCACACTATTCACTTCACCTTACAGAAAAGAGATGGAGTCTTTGGCACAGGTGGTAAAGAGGGTGTTATGCTGAGGTCAAGGGGGTAGTGAGAGAGAGAGAGAAAGAGAACCTTAGGGAGCAAAGGAGAAAGGACAAAGGCCCCATGGTTCCCATGGTTTGAATGTTTCTTGGCAGTAGGTCAAAAGGTTTAAAAATGTTTATAGCATGTGCCTTCATAGCCCATATTTGGGAGCCTGGCCTGTATCTGCCAAAGAACATAATTCTAAATAAGAGACTGATCATCATATCAAATGATCTGAAACAATTTAAGCATCTAACCACAGGTAAAGGTAAGTCTGGTGTTGACACTTTACAGTATACAACCATGAAAAATGTTTCTGCAGATGACACAGCGGCCAGGGTTGTGATGCAATGGTAAATGAATAAAAAAAAAAAAAAGAAAAAAGAAGATCAAACTGTGTAATTAATACAATCGTAGGAAGTTCTAAACCGCAGGAAATGCACAAATCCACAGCCACTGTGTTACAATGATGAAATTGTAGATAGTTTTCTTTACTTTTCTGATGGGCAGCAGTGTATTGTAAATTGATGGACCTTGCTCATGATATTATGGGATGAACTCGGAAAGTTATGCTATCTCTGTGATACTTGGTTTCCTAATTAGGATGTACAGATACTCCCCCCTCTTTAAATCAGGGCGGCTATTTTGAGGGATACTATACATGATGGCCCTATCAAAGAGCCTGGGCATAGGAGGTGACCAAGGTATGTCAATCATTCTCTTGGTGTTTATTCTACTTCTCACACCCTGACTTCTGACTTACTGAGATTTGCACAGTAAGAGTGAGGTAGCTAGGTACAAATCAGTAATCTTGAGGTGAGGGGTCTCAGTCAAGGGTATACACACTGTCTTTCCATCATGATACCATCTGAAAGAATGAAGGAAGGTCAGACCCTCCAGTGAGGGTCACCTGGATGTCAAGCCACAAGACAGCCTCTGAAATATGCTTTTCCACCTTAGTGTCTTTAGGAAACACACTCTACCATGTTGGTTTTCTGGAAAGCTTCTTCCCAGGACTTTGGTGGGTGGCAGGTTTCTGTAGTTGATGCTGCCAGGTGGGTCCACAGATCAACCATGCCTTTATCTGTTTGATCATCCATCGCTCATTTGCTTACTCTCTGAGCCCTAATGAGCTGTGCCTACAGTAGATTCTTGCAGGTGTTGACTCTGTTACTAGGTGGGGTGGGACCTGTACAATGGGCTCTCTTGTTCTTTAATTCACTTCAAATCTCTGCACAAGGCACTCACTGAAAAACACAGCCACTGACTATCAAGTAGCAAAATACAAAGGAGTGACCCCTCCAATATTCAGTTGTTGCCCTGGCTCTGCTGGTCCTGTCTTCAGTGTCTCTCTAGAGTCCTTCTGCTTCAGCCCTTGGTGTCATGCTCTTGGCTGGAGTTGTCTTTGTAAAAGATAGTTGACCTCAAGACAGCATCCCTGCCTCCCAGCCTGGTAACTTAGATCTCTTGTAATTGGATTGTTTCAATGTGCACCCAAACACACAGCCAGTTCTCGCTCCCTGGGTTGTGTGTTCTTCCTACCTTTCTTTTTTCTTACACAGCCAACTCTTAAAACCTAGCTCACATTCTGCTCATCTTCAGCTTCCCAGGCTCTGCAGTCACTGGCTACAGCCCTGCAGTATTTCCCCAGTCTGGCCATCTTCCTCTGAGGTCCATGCATAACCTCAAGGCACAGACAGCATCTTTCCATTTCTGTGCCCTCAAACCTTAGCTCAGAGGCTGGCTCAGGCAATTCAGAGTGTTTGTTGAATGAATTATGTATGACACTGTGATCTCATGGCCTCCATCAGGAAGGGACAACAGGGCCCTTTCACCTCTTGGGAGTGGGAAGTGTTCTCAGCTGAATTCTCCTGGCAGACACTTTTCAACATCAAGACAGCTGCTCATTCCCTAGAGGCTCCAGCTTTGCTCCTCTACGCCACTGGTATAAGAACATTTGGCCATAAACTTGGCTGGCTGTTAGATTGCAGCCACCACCTTGAAGGGAGCTCATCTGAAAAAGCCTTGACCTAGACACTTGGCCTACTGGGAGCCTTGTGGTCTGGCCCTGCTTTCTCACAGCGTCATGCAATGTCTCAGTGTGGTTTTCTATTATGACTCCCTCTGCCTGACATTCTCTGCTTGCTCACACCCCTTTCGTTATGGGTTTCTCACTGGTTCTTCTGTCCCCTTTGGGGTCCCTTTTCTTCTGGTCCACAGGCCTGCCTTGGGTGCTACCCTACTCTTTGGCACCTCTACCACTGGGTTTCCACAGTGTATTTTCATTATTAATTTTCCTGACTAGCTTATACAGGATCTTGGTTGATTCTCTTTGCTATCTTTAACACCTGGATTGTGGTTTACACCTACAACTATATGCATATAGATAAGTTGTGTTGTGACTCTTCCAGAGTTCCATAGGCCTAGTATAGATGGAGTATTCGGCGAGGGTCACGGCACAGGAGAAGATATACCTAACCCTCAGCCTTGCAAAGCAAATCAGGCACACTGTCCGTGAAGCAGAGTTAAGGACCCTCTTCATTGATATGGCTGTTGGTGAGAAAAATGAAGTTTTAGGACTAGCCTTGCTACAGACAAACCCTGACTGCTCTCCTTGTCTGTCTGAACTTGATGCTTCTCTTCTAAAATAGTGACCACAATCCTTCTTAGCCTACTTATCAGAGGAGCAAGTAATATCTCTGAAAATTTTTTTTGTAACCTTCAGTTATTCTGAGAAAGCTTTGCAATATAGCACAGCAGTGCCCACTAGAGGGAGCGGCAGAGCAGTCTAGAGCCTCTGTGTTAAAGGCTGTGGAAAGGAGGTACCAACTCTGGAGTAGATCCTGGGCTTGCCCAGATAGAGGAATATAGGGTACAGAATGTATTGTAATGAGGCCTCAGACTCACCTCACCGCAATGATTCTTTCCAGAGTCAAATGGCACTTGGGGCTATCTTTGAGAAGCAAACAATCAGAAAAAGCCCAGCTCAATGGCCCAAGGGCAGAGACTATCTTTGTTTATCTTTAGGGAGTGAGAGGTATGAAGAGAGTGAAAGGGTAGGTTTTAGGTCTTTTTCCTTTGTGCACTGCTTCTGTCTAGCTCCAGAGCCTCTATTCCAACACCCCAATGCCATTGACTATCTGGGGTAGGGCTTATAGGATGCTGTTTTGTTGGGACAAACCTGTCTGTGTATAACCCCTCCATGGATGCTTGTGACCTGCAGAGTTGGCCTCACAGTTGATTAGCATCCTCTTTGCTGGGGCAGGCAGGACCAGACAGGGAGGCCAGCTGGAAGAGTACTCCATAACCCAATTTGCTGTGCTGAGAAGCCAGTCTGTCTGGCAGGAGCTAATTGGAAGCTGCTTCCTCTAAGCTTGGACCCAGGAGGGCTCTAGGCCTGGCTGGGCGGGGGCCCCTTTACTAGTCCAACATCACTTAGTGCTTTGTGGGAGCTGCTCCCAGTGGGAAAGCACTTAGCTCTGGTAATTGGCCAGGCAGGCTCATCATTAATTCATGACAAATTGTATTTCAGAGAGAGAGAGAGAGAGAGAGAGAGAGAGAGAGAGAGAGAGAGAGAGAGTATTGTTTCAGGCCTTTCGTGAAGAAGCCTTGACTTGGGATGAAGGAGATCAAGGATTCACTTGAGCTCATATTGATTTGTGTGAGACGCTTAGGGAGTCTTAGATTGCTGGTCCATGACAGGAGATGATGACTGATGGCCTGTCTACCTCAGAGGATGGGTTTGAGGATCAAATCCAGATATGAGGCATGGATGCCCTTCACATGTTCTTTTATCAGGCTAAAGGGGATGGGGAGCCATGTACATTTAATGCAATTTTGGTATGGGTATATTTCAGTCTACCATCACTTGGATAAACAGTAGTTTTATTTTTAAGAGTAAAACTGGGGCCTTGCACATGCTAGGCAAGGGCTCAGATACTGATCCTGTGTGCTACCTGGGCACTGATAGGTCCTGTTCATCTGCACTCAGTACTGGAAACCTCCACCAGTCCCTTGAATGTTTACTGAAATGGTTTTTCTCCCCAGCCCTTTGTTTTATGAAATCTCTTGGACTCTCAATTGTGATTTCCACATTCACAGAATTACAGGTCCAGATTCTCCCTTCTGTGCTGGGGACTAGTACTCTTAATGTGCATGTTAGGGCAATTCCAGGGTCCACTGTGCTGTTCACAGTTTCTTAAACATTGCTGACTTTTTGTTGCCTTATGTCCTCAGTCTTTAAAACCATACTTTGCTTTAGCTGGGAAAGCAAAGCCTATTATTGCTACCATCTTGAAACAAGTGCAAGTTCTCAGGAAGGCAGGTAATGGGGGCTGTTTACAGTTTTCTATTATATCTAACAATTGGTATAGGACTTCTTAGGGAAGTCCATATCAGAGTATGAGAAGCAGAGTAGAGGGCAGCAATCTAAAAGCCAAGGTTGTAAGTATTTGATCTGCTGCTTATCATCTTTAGGACAGATCCCAAATCCCTATCACATTATTCAAGAGACTTCCTAGTTCTAGAGCCCCCCAGAAGGGATCCTCGGAGAAGAGGAAGATGCTCATTAAGGCAGGGCTGAACAGGGAAAACTATAATGTTGTCTAGAATCTGTTTAATCTGAGGGGAAGAGGGTATCTTGTCATTGTTCATTAAGCATCTTGTCGACTTCGATCTGACATTAGTACAGACACTCTGAGTTTACTATTTAATTTAAAAATTTAGCTTAGTTGAAACTACTCATTGAATCCTGATGCAATCTGAACCCTGTTTCCAGAACACCTTCCCAGGATGAACCCTGGCTATGGCTTCAGATTAAGCTCTGATGCTGGGATGCACAGGTTCAGCTCTGCAGCTGGAATGCACTGGTGCAGTTTTGATGCTGCTATGCACAGGTCCTCCTGAAAAGAGAAGAGTGCACCCATACCACTTGTCTTGTCCTCAGTATAGGGAATGGTTTAGGAGGATTTTTGACCAGTGAGTTCTCCATGAGAAAACTGGAAGCACCAATGATTCTCATGAGATTGACTAGTATAGGTGAACACATCACTTTCCTGAACACTTACACCCTCTTATGAATTCTGTCCATCTTGGCTCTGACATTTCTAACTTACAGTGAATTAAGATATGGAAGAGACAAGAATTACTCATGAGAAATTATTCTTGTTCAGTCTCCTAAAATGGGATGTAATCATAATATGCTTTATACCATATGGTTGTTTTTATATTTTGTTTGGTAATTTAAGCATTAAAAAACATTTTTTGCCTTTCTATCATATACAGACCCTTTCTTAGTTGCTGGGGGGTGGGCGTGGGGGTGGCGAGATCAGTGGATAGGCAATAAGCCCTGTCATGTGGATCTAACAAATTCTAGTGATGGAGGAAACAATGAGTAATCAATGTAACAAATCCTTACAGGGCACATTAGTGTATATTCTTTGGTGCTACATATAAAAGTCATTGTTACAGAGCCGGGCACATTGTGGGTATCTAAGAACTCAGAAAGTCAACAAAGCCATGTTGGGAAACCAATAGAAATCAACTCTTGAAGAATGTTATGAGAAATTAATCCAGACACCTGAGAAGGTATTTAGCATTGGAAGTCCAGGTTAGAAGCTGGAAGTGAGGGGAATTCTTGGAAGTGGTCAATGTCGGTATCTCCTCCCAGATATACTACCCAGTGTCTGTGTGACAAACCTGATTGGGATTTAGATCAGCACCACGGATAGCTCCACAACCACCACATTCAGAGGAAGCCTCTTGGTGCAAAGGAGGGCCCTGACTGTTGACTAGCTGATTTCCCTGGCCATTTAAATCCCAGACCAAATGACTTAGCCTCTAAACGCAGGCAAGACTACTATCTGAGTCTGACTCTCAGAACTGCAAGCAGATCCACCCCATCTCACCTTTATTTATTTATTTATTTATTTATTTATCTATCTATCTATCTATCTATCTATCTATCTATTTATTTATTTTTATTGTAACGACACCTTGGGAAATGTTTTCTGAAGATCTGGTTTTGAGCCTAGTTCTACAGATAACAAGCTGTGGCCTTACACAGGTTGATTTGTTTCGCATCAGTAAAAGCAAGGGCAATGATTCTTACTTCACAGTGGTGTTGTGAGGACTGTGGGAGGTGGACCTGGCAAGGTCATCATGCAGCGCCTGGAAGCTGAAAGCTGCCTCACAACACTTTTGAGGGGTTGGTGAAATGACTGGAAACTTTCAGGGCTTTCCTAGAGAAGTATTTAGCACAGACAAGGGGTGGTGGTGGTGTTGTTTCAGACCGAATGGACAGCAAGAAGGGAGAGTGAAAGCAGACAGCGTCTGAGGAAACAGAGGGCAGTTTAATGAGACTGAAGCAGTTGAGCCGCCACTTTTGATCTCTGGTCTCCTGAACCGCTATTTTCAGCACAGAACACCAGACTTTATTTCCAGCCAGTGTATTGTGTATCTCAGTTGAGAGTTGTACCTGCACCTCTAACCTGCCTTTCCAAAACAGGATTTGTCGCTTTCCACCACTGTACTCTCTTCATATAGCACGTCAAGAAGGAAGAAGGCTGTCCTGTGAATGGTCTTAAATTGGTGAAAGTTTTTCCCAGAGAACATGGTGACCTTATTCTTCTTTCCAACTAAGAGTAGGAAATAAGAATGGCTAAGCCTGAAGCATGAGATAATTGGGTTAGAGAAGGGAAGACTTCGCATGTCATAAGTGGTAAGGATCTTAGAAGGATTGATCAAAGGAGGTCAGTCAGTGCTCTCCCTTAGAGAAGGGGAGGCATTGTCATGTGGCTGGAATATCTTCATCACCATTTTGTCACTGTTCTAATAATTGAACTATTAATGTCCCTTTTCACAACAGTTTATGTTTATATAGGACTTCACAGCTTGTAAAAGGTCTAATTTCATCTTCACCACCACCCAATGAAGTTATCAAGGAAAGGATTATTAGCTCGCCCCCTCACACCCTCATTTTGTACACCGACAGACGGAAACAGCCAGCCACAGAAGTGATGTAATTGGCAAGAAATCAAACAGCTCACCCAGGAATGAAGCCGTGTCTCCCAGTCCTCTCTAAGGCTCCCCTCTTCTTCTGGGATAGTGCTCTAGTGGTGAACATAGAACAAGGCTGGTGGCAGTGGCAGCTGTTTAGTATAAGACAAAGGATCTGCAGAGCCCTTCTTCATGATCTTAGTCTCAAGCAGCAAGAGAATGAAGACCTGACCTGAAGCAGTATTGGAGCTCAGGTGGAATGTTCCAGTGTTTTAGGAGGGAGGAAGGGGTCTGATGCCATCTCAGCACCAATCAAAAGAACTCAGATACCATTTATCACATGGCTTAGGACTTAGCAGTTTACAAAGCAAATTTTTGTCTCATCTCTTTTGATAGATTCCCACCACCCTGGGCAGGGAAAAGTGGGGCTTTGTTATTATGCATTTTCCTCCGAAGAGAGGGGAGATGAGAAAGAGGAGGCTCTGAGAGGTCTATAGATTGGTCTGAGGCCACTGATCTGTTTCTAAACTGGCTTCTCTGCCTAAACTCTTTCTCTAGCTCTTTCTGCTGCCTCCCAGCTTCCTGTGCATCTGGCCAGACCCGAAAAACAAATCTTGTAATTGAGTTGGAATGTGGGTGCTGGGCCCTGGAGACAATGTTTCCTGCTTTTCAATCTGTTCTTAATTTATTAAAGTGATGAAATGAGGAAGAGGCCCAGAAGGGGTGGATGTTTTCCATCAGTGAGTCAGGGGAACGTGCAGGGGCAGAAGGTCAGGAGAAAGCTGCTGTTGCTCGGCAGCTTCTCCTGTCTTGGCAAAACCCACACGAGCGAGCGTATGGGGGATGGGGTGTACCTTTTTTCCTGTTACTCCTATGGGGGGGGCATGGATAAGCTGAGCAAGAACAGGCCATTCAGGGACTCTTCCTTCCCTGTACTGTTGCCTCAGCTGGCATGTCCTTTTGTCTAGCAAGTGTCCAGGATCCTGAAGGGACATCCAGGGAGTTAGAGGGGCTGGACTTAGCCTGAGGGCACCAGGGAAGGTTTCTTCAGGGAGGTGGCCTGAAATGTGAAGAGAATTTATGGGGAAAGGGCGAAGGGAGGAAAAGAAAGGGGCTTTCAGGTGGAGGAAACAGCAGGTGAATGATCTAAGAAGAGACATCTGGCTGTCACTAGGCAGGCGGAGAGATGAGGCTGGCAGTGGCTGGAGGTGGCAGTGCTATTAGCATAGATGGTCCATCTGGGTCAGATGAGGAAGTCAGGATTCTTCTGAGAAAGGATTTATGTTATTAGCTCAATTTCTTTGACTATGTAGAAAATGGATCACAAGGGAAATAGCAGCCAAGACAAAGAATCAAGGAAACACTGGGGGGTTGGTGTTGCCATTCCTACCCAGACTTCATTTCAGCTGCACTGAACAGAGAGTTCTCTGCAGATGCAGCACACAATAGGAAGTCTGTCTGTTAGTCTGTCTAACACACACACACACACACACACACACACACACACACACACACACACACACACACAATTGGCTTAGGGAGTTACAGACTTTGTTTTGCAAGCTAAAACCCCAGGAAAGACAGGAACACAATTGTAATTTAGTTCCAGAGGCCTGAGAACCATGGGTCTCTTCATAGCTATCTGTTTGTGATCCTTGGGCTACAGATTGGATGTACCTGGCCACCTATACTCTGGGAATATTTTTCATGGTCTGTTTGCTTTGAGGACACCATAGTTCACACCATGTATATAGCTGGTCCTACAGGGCCTTATATTAATTTGTTGGATATTTCCTATGAATGATTCTGAGCACTGGGCCTCCTGCTTCATCAGCACTTCATCCCCACCAGTCCTCATTGTCCCTCTGTCCCAGAAATATATTTCAGGGTATTCATGGCTAAGAGACATGATTAACACACTCTCTAGCACCTTGGGATTTAGAGCCTTGTCTCTTGGTAATCTAGTGCCTGTGTTTGCCAGCTGAGCTCTTCAGCTCTGGGACACTGACAACGAGAATGGGCCCGAGTTGGTTCCGAAGGTGAATGGACGGTGGCAAATGGCACAATGGTGCTCTAGATTCTGCACTTAACTCCTTGCACTCCCCAGTCCTCGAAACATCGAACTGCTTTCACAGGCTCTCTATGTGGCTGGCTTTTGGAGGGAGGCATGGAAAGGTGGCATCAGAAATAACTGTCTTCAGACAACGGTTCTGGGTGCATAAGAAAGTCTCTTCCCCATACCTCAAGCTGATCATGATGCTTTAATGACTCAAAATCATGAATATTAAACCAAGGGAAAGTTGACAGTATTTAAATGAGCATCATTAAGAGACACATAAATTAACAGGGTTTTTAGTTCTTGTGGAACTGCCGTTTCAATGTTAATTAAACAACCGGAGTGCTCGGGCGCTTTTGCAGCAAACTGTCCCCAAAGTGTGCTGCAGAATATCATTATGGGTGGCTGCCTTGCTGTTTAATTATTTCCAAGTTGATTTTTTCCCCCATAGCTGCAGTACTTGTATGCTTGTCTTGTATTTGGGAAAGATGATGGGCTGAACTTCTGAGGCAGCTGCCAGGGTGATCTCTTGCAGCCTCATGATGAAGACCTAAGCTGAGCGATGTTGCCTCTGCATGCCAACCCTCTGTGACAGAAACCTCAGATGACCCTTGGGTCCCCTGATGAACTACATACACCTTGTTGGGATGCTACGAGATTCCTGGATCCTTGGTTGCAGATAATTTCACTTTTAGGAAATTGGGGAGTCTGAGTTTGGATGGAGTCTGCAATGTGATGGGAAAGACAGAGAGTGATAGACAAGGGGAGGGAGGGTACCATGACTACGGAGTGTGGTAGAGAAGCTAGGAGCCCTGTAATCTGCTCTAGATCTACTGGTCTTAGCTAGGTTATCTGGAGACAGTCTCATCTCTCTCTGTTGTCAGTGTCTTCAATTATAAAATGAATTCAAACTTTTGACATTGCAACATGACTTCCTGTTCATATTTGAGAACCATAGACTCTAATTATACACATACATACACATACACACTTGCACCCCCTTCACACAAAAAGAAGTCCCAATATATCAAGTAAATGTAGTTTTGTGTTAGATTGCATTAAACAGCTATCTTTGGCTGAATGCAGTCTGTAGGATTATACAATATTTCTCTCTCTCTCTCTCTCTCTCTCTCTCTCTCTCTCTCTCTCTCTCTCTCTCGGATTTGTCTGTGTAACAGCAATAGCTGTCCTTGAATTTGCTTTGTAGACCATACTGGCCTCAAACTCACAGAGATCCTTCTACCTCTGCCTCCTCAGTTCTGGGATTAAAAGCATGCACAACCACCACTCAGATTATTTTTTAACTCTTAAGAGGCTATTCTAATACACCCCAGGAATGAAGACATTTTGGATTTCACTGAAATACTAGATTCCAGCTCAAGAGTTCTGAATTAAAGACCCATCTTCCTACTTCAAATATATGGATTAAAAGTAGATTTTCCTACTTCAAATTAAGCCTCTATCTTTGGGTTTTAGTTCTAGATGTAAGGTTGACATTCAAGAATAGCCATTCCATATCCTCATTGACTATTTAATTTAAAATCATCTCTTCCAAGATGTTGATCATTTCTCCTTTATTATTTTTTACATGAATGTTGTTTATTGTCTTCATGTTTACTAGAAGGTAAGTTCCTGTTAGCAAGGATTTGGATCTACATGGTCATTAGTACAGTCCCATTCTTGGGTCAACTAGAAAGCTCTGCTTGTAGATATTTTCTAGTTCTCAACTTGTGGTAATAGAAGTGGCCTTCATTCTACCTTTTCATGTTGAGTATGAAATTATTTGCAAGACTAGCTTGCCTCTGGAAGGTTCTATGATTGAAGAACTTAAGACTAGCTGCATACCACATTGCAAAGTCTTCTCTTCTACCTGTGCCCCACCCTGGTGTTTTCAGAGATATTGTTATATAGGATGAGAACAATCAAGTCAACCAAAAGGCTCTGATATGCTTTACTTTACCTAACGTATTCTCAAGAACCAAGAATATCTGGGAGCTGAGCTGGGTGACTGGATACATTTCCTTAGCTTAGGAAGGCTGTATTCTATAGACGATCACCAGACCTTATATCTTAATACAAAGACTCAAGGAGATACGAAGCTAATGGCCTCAGAAATGGAGAAGAGTGTGTGTGCTTGCCTTTTTTAAATTCAGGACTGAGCTTTCACGTTGCCCAGAGAGAGTGTCCAAACTGATTATCTTTAGCATATGATCATATTCACTTGTTCATTTTATATACCAAGGGTGGAGTTACTTAAAAAAAAAAAACAGGGCAATATTCCTAATACAACATGAAGTAGAGAAAAGAGGAAAGATATAAAACTGTGCATCTATGTATAGCTGTCCACATTTGTCTGTCTGTCTGCACACTGGGACTAAAGCCAGTCAAATGCTGCTTAAAATGGTAGTTTTCCATTAGTCTGTGTGCCGAAGTACTATCACAGGGCAGAGGGGGCTACAGAAAATCTGGTAAGAGTAAATTGTGTGAATTTGGGTGTTTATGATCAGTGTAGGCTGATGAAGCAGGTCTTGACTGTCTTTAGAACATTATCCACCTGTAGAGGGTAAGTACAGGTGAGGGCATGTTCTGTGTCATGACTTTCCACTCGGGTCTGGCTTTGTCTGCTGGGGATTCCAAGCTAATAGAACCTCCATCCAGGAGTGCAATGGCTTACTTTCAAAAAAAACATTTGAGAACAATAAACATGTGTTTAATTTCAGGGAAGGTTGTAAAATTCAAAACCCTAAAGAGGAAAATCATAAGAAAAAAGTCTAATAAAATTATAAAAATTTTAGGCATAGTACTTATCCAATGATTGATCATTCATAAGGTGTTTTCTATGTAGGCTACAGGCTTCATGAGAGCCAGCACTGTGTTTAATTTTTTCCATTGTTATTTCACTGACAACTACCATGGAGGAGGAGATGCTTTGTAAATAAGAATGAGCAGAAAGTACAATCTTCCATGTCACCATGCTCCTGGTGTTTGTTATAGTTATGAGGAATAATTCAATAAACTAATGAATAGCATTCTTGGGAGAGTTCCCTTTTTTTTTCTTCCTTGCTTATGCTAGGCTCAATGGGAGGAAGGTTGATGAACCTTAGAGTAAATTGGAGTAGACTGGAAAACAACTGCAACACCTTGTGAACTTTTTAACCAACTGCTTAGAAGGAGGGTGTATTTCAGGATACGTTAATGACTTGCTTTGGTTTTGTGCTGTGAATGGGCTGCTGAGGCTTGAACACAGGGTCTTGTATATTCCTGGCAAGCTCTCTAACATTAAGCTATTTCTGTAGCCCAAGAGATATTTCTAAGTCTGAGACCTTGCAAAGCTTCCTTCCTTGTTGTCTGGTAACACAGAGATGACAGCCATGTGACAAGGCCCAGGCTATCCTGTTAGATGATAAAAGATGTATGACTCAAGTGATCTCTATTACCCCTAGTTGAGAGCCAGCCTACACACAGAAGCTGAGATTCCTAACTGACCCACAGATAATACACAGACGAATGAATGATCCCAGCCAAGACCAGCAGGAGGGCCACCCACCTGAGAACAGCTCAAATTACCAACCTACAGAATCCTGAGCTAAATAAATGGTTGTGTGAAGCCCCTGAATTTTGGATGAGTTGTTGAACACAAAAATAGAAGGCTAGTAAAGATGTTCAAAGGGATATTCAGAACTAATTAGAAGGTGTTTCATCATATAGCCTGCCAATAGGAACACAATTAAAATAACCAAACAAAGCTCACCAGGAAATGTTGTGTAATGACTGTCATGATGTAGGAGCAACATTTACAAGAACCACACTGAGCTGGCATTTCCAGAGTGGGTAGCTATCCAAGGGATGGATTGCCGAGGTTTCATGCAGCTCAGGAGGTTGTGCCATGGGAAGAATTGTGAAAGTTCAGAAGATTCCCTGTTTTTAAGGTAGCATACCCACAGCTTCTCCTCCAGCCTTTGCTCAGTGGATCCTGTCATCTCAATGCTAAAGAGGGTTCCCACTATTTGCAGACAAATAAAGTAATTCTCTCCCCACTACCTCCCTCTTTCGTGATATGGTTTAAGTAGAGTTTTCTGCTCCCTCTTATGTAATATCCCCATTTCATACCTTCTATACCCCTGAGACCAATCCTGGTGGCCCAAACACATTGTTGATGCTTCTGTGTTTTTGTGCATGCTCTTTCTACCTGAAACCCCTTCACCAGCTGCCAAGACCCTTTCAAAGCACAGTAACAGAGATGTTAGCTTCGAAGGAAATGTCCTTCATTTGTTAACAATACAACCGTCTTCTCTAAGATCCTGGATCTCAACCATTACATCTTGGCATACTATGCCAAACCTCTTCTGATCCTTCTCTTGCCCTCCTTGCTTTTAAGCTTGCCTGCCCTATCATTCCCATTTGCAGGTCAGTTCCCACACACATTTTATAATAAAGCAGGGTCTCAAGATTACTTAAAAATACATAAGTGAAGAATGAGCCTATATTTGAACAGGGATTCGCATCACTGTCTTGCATTAGCCAGTCTCATTAGCCCTATTTTCCAAATGAGGAAACTGAGGGCCAACACAATTAAATGGCTTGTTGCAGTTCTCTCAGGGAGAAACAAGGAAGAGGCAGAGATTCCAGCACTTAGAGCATGTGATCCCTCCACAGCCACTCTTTGTCTGCTCATTGCACAGATGTTTCTTTTGTGACCACTCTTCTAGACCTACCCTTTTGTGTCCCTGACTGCCACAACATGTCACAAACCTGTTATAATTACTCTCAGTCCAGTTTCAGCCCTAAACCCAGACTGGGCTTGATATTTTCTATTTACCAAACTCCTGAATGTTCTATTATAGTCTTCTTTTCCCATTGGGCTATGAGCAATTTGAGGGCCACCTACAATCCCATTATAATTCCATACAATTAAGGTTTTGTTTGTTTGGTCAAGTGATGGACCCTGTAGATGTTAAAGCTTGGGAATGTTCAGCTGGGGACAGATAATGAAGGGCTCCTTAACATTCACAGGCAACTTGGACTTTGTCTTGGTGGCAGCCAAAGGACAGAAGGTATTTTAAGCAGGCAAAGCACTGTCTTTTAAGGTTAAAATGGAGATCCTGAAAGAAAACACGCAGGAATAGTCTCAGTGACTCAGAGAACAACACAGGAGGCTGCTGGCTTACAGTGTTGGTGCTCCATATGGGACTTCTCCAGATATTTATGCACATTCAGGGGCACCATGCCTGTCCATCAGTGGACTGCCCTTTGGGTACTGGGTGCCAGCACTAGCTCACTACCATAGGCAGCTGGAGTGTCCAATGAAGGCCAGTAGTAGAAGACAAATTGAAAACCCCACTCCTTACCTCAAGTAGGAATGACTTCTATCCCAGAGCTCCTCTTTAGGGCCAGGTTTAGACCCACCTCTGGGATGCTTTGACTGAGGTGGCATGATGTTCAGTTTCTCACTTTCTATTCCATTTCCCCCACTTCTTCATTGAGTTCCTGGCAAATTTCCCTAAAAACCTTCTTGCATATGTGCTTCTGTCTCAAGGTCTGTTCTGAAGAAGCCAACTTTAGACGCATACATGGAAGCATACAAAACTATAGAAATGAGATGCAAGTGTGCTCATGCCCCATAGCACCGAGAAGTATATATTGTCCTGTCCCACTGTTCTTGGGTTGTCAACAGATGCTGATTCTACCTTATAGGAACTCTGTGAAAACCATCTTGCCATTGAAATACACATGTGAACATACTTTAAATTCTCCTTGTTTTATTTTCTTTCTGCCACATATCTTCATTGGACAGTGAGCACTCCTAGGGCATAATGGTCCGGCAAAAGGTGGAGCCTCTACAGAATACTGAACAGGGTTTGTGTGCAAAGTGACCAATCCCTGATAAGGAGTTTTACCGTGGCTGTCTTGAGATAGGAACTGAAATTGATTGATCTGATCATAGTTGCACTCAACTTTCTCTACCATGACCATCTCTGTGATCAAGGGCCATTGGAGAAAAGATTTGAGTCTTTTTACACACCACAGATTTCTGGGCACAGTAATGAACTTTTCCCCAGCAGTCAGGAATTTGAGGACAAAGCAAATGGGAAGGAGAATTTTACCTTTCCAGGCAGAAAATTAATTATAAAATCAGATTGTGTTACGAGAATTGTTTATATTTATGTTTTAAGGAGCTTGCCATCTTCTGAATCTAATAGATGGAGCATTCACAGCCTGATTGCTACAACAGTTTTTAATTTGTTTAGAAATTAATCCAAATAACGAAGAAATACTTTTCAATACAGCATGAAGGCAATACAACTGTCACATCTTTTTCTTTTTTAAACAACAACACAGTTTTAAACATTGAATAATTAAATAAACATATCTGTCAGAAACAGGTTGTGGACCTCTGGTTTGGAAGGGTGCTGTTTTTAAGGAGTTGCTAATACCTAACAAGACTTTAATTTTTTTAAGCATTCAGGTATCTGTCATTTCACATCCTCAAGATAGACCTGGATATTAGATGCAGGCATGTACATCTCTTACCTTCTACTTCAGGGGGGGGGGTATCAGGAGACCTTCCCAGGGCACACCACTGAGCTAGTGCCCTCTGCTTCTATGCTGCCTTTTCTGGGTTTGGTAAACGAAAAGGGTTTTGCCCTTGTAAGAAATGGGTAAATGCCTGGAAACTTGTGGGATTTCTGGTTAATCAGTGGCTGGTGTTTGAGTTACTTTTCTGTTGCAGTGACAAAATACTTGACAAAAAAATTAATGTGAAGAAGGAAGGGTTTATTTTAGCTCATTATTTGAAGGCACAGGCATGAGAATCATGGGAGCAGGAACATGGGTGGCTGATGACAGTGTATCCACAACCAGGAAGCAGAGAGATGAATGGACAAACCACTTAATCTTTGCCCTTTCTTCCATTGGAGGGAGTCTCCCCATCATAGTTAAACCTTTTAAATAAATGTTCTCACAGACATGCCCAGAGATGACTTTTGTAGTTGGTTTCAACTCTAGTCAGGTTGAAGATTGGCCATAGCAACTGGTGATGTAGCTTGTGTCCTATTTCCCTATACAGCTATCTGCCACTTAGGCTTTCCTCACCAGCACACTGGGTGACCTTGAACATTCTGCTTTTTCTTTCTCCAAGCCTTAGTTTCTTCTTCAGTAAGTGGGGATGATACCCCTGTCACTAATATTAAACCAATAAAGATATTGTTAGTACAGTAATAAGTAGTCATTAGTTAGTAGTTTGAAGTGTGAAACACTGATCAAAGCCAAGGGGCTGTCATGGCACCTTTGATGGTTCTTGGTATGCCATAAATATCTTAGCTGTGCTCTCTGTGCCCATCTTCAGGGTGAGGTGTGGCCCTGAGGGTTTGGAACCACAGTATAACATTCTCCACTGGGTAGTTATGCTATGGGAGATTGTTTTGTAAAGTTGAAAAGATGTCTCCATAGAAGACAAGAGGTTTCACTTCTTGAGGCGCTTGCTGCATCTTTCATGGAAAATTCTGGTGTTTTGAAGATGGTCTAATGGTCAAAATAAGACTGTAGAAGCTGATTTTTCTTAAGAGACAGAGAGTTACTCTAATCTCAAGCTTAATCAAGACTCCTGCCTCAGCTTCCAGAGCAGCTGGGATTGTGAGCACACACCATGGTACAGATCTAAACCACAACTTTACACATTTTTCCACAGTTGTGAGCAAGTTTCTGACTTCAGAAGGCAAGCTACTGAGGGCTTCAGAGAGAAGCAGCAGTTTTTCACAAAAGATGCAGAGGTTCTAGGATGAGGAAGGAGACAGAAAGGCCAGGATGGACTAAGGAAGTTAGTTGATTTGTTCTTCTGACAACTGGGAATCACTGAAGTGTTTAAAGAAGAGTGGCACCTACTGAGTTTTAAATTTCTTCTCCTCCTTCTCCTTCTCCTTCTCCTTCTCCTTCTCCTTCTCCTTCTCCTTCTCCTTCTCCTTCTCCTTCTCCTTCTCCTTCTCCTTCTCCTTCTCCTTCTCCTTCTCCTTCTCCTTCTCCTTCTCCTTCTCCTCCTCCTCCTCCTCCTCCTCCTCCTCCTCCTCCTCCTTCTCCTTCTCCTCCTCCCCCTCTTCTTCTTCTTCTTCTTCTTCTTCTTCTTCTTCTTCTTCTTCTTCTTCTTCTTCTTCTTCTTCTTCTTCTTCTTCTTCTTCTTTTTGTTCTTCTTCTTCTTCTTTACTTACTCACCTTACATGCCACTCCCTGCCCCCTTCCAACCACCCCCCTACAAACCTTTCCCATACCATATCCCCTCTCCCCTTCTCCTCTGATCAGGACATCAAGGACAAATAGGACATCCAGTCTGGGAGGCTAGGCACATCCTTTCCCACTGAGGTGGTCCTGATATGACTGTGGCTATGTTGATGTCTTCTAGCAGTCCAGCTAGAAGAATGTATCCCACATATAGGCAACAACTTTTGGGATAGTCCCCTATTCTAGTTGTTTGGGACTCACATGAAGATTTGGCTGTACATCTGCTATATATGTGTGTGAAGGCCTAGGTCTGGCCCATGTATGTTCTTTAGTTGGTGATTTCGTTTCTGAGAGCCCCAAGGGTTCGGGTTAGTTGACTCTGTTGGTCTTCTTGTGGAGGTTCTATCCTCTTAGGGGCTTCAATCCTTCCTCCCGTTCTTCATCCACTGTTTGGCTGTGGGTGTCTGTATCTGTCTGATGCTGGGTGGAGTCTCTCAATATTTTTCCTTTTATTGAAAATATCCTTTTTGGCATCACCAGGCAGGTGTGGCAGAAGCCAGCTAGGCCATGCTCACCTTGCCAGGCAGTGAAGCCAGCCAGGCACCACTATGATGAACAAATACCTGAGGGAGAGATAGGAAAGATAGAAAACCTGAGTGCTATGTGGAGAGGTAGAACTGGAACACAGTGGTGGCGACAGGTGTGGGAGAAGGCTGAGCGTAATAGTGAAACATGTGATTGCCCAGTAGGGTCAACAGGTCATGTGTAGCACCCTGGAGCTTAGACTCAGCCCAACAACATGCTGCTCAGCCACGGGATCTTTGGCTTTGGGCAATGATGGAGACCCCAGATGAGAAACAGTTTACTTTCTGGATTGGACCTCACTCAAGAATCACTGTTGTTGATGATTGTGGTCCATGCTCCTTTTCCAGGCCAAGATGAAGCCTGAGATCCATGTGGATGTGCATTGTCTGTGCTGCTGACTGAAGCTGTGATAATATCCTTGGGCTTTGATGCCTCAGGGGACCATGCCAATGTGAGTGGCCTGTGAAGCCACTGGAGGCCATGTTGAACCTCATGGTTCATGGTGCCCTAAAGGGCTATGAGTAGGTCGGTGGTCCTAATATGGCCATGTCTGTGTTAATGCCCATGTTACCACCCAAGGTTGTGCAGATCTGTGGTCAGTGATACCACCTGAAGCTACATTGATGTTAAAGGTCATGCTGTAGGCCAGGGTCATGTTGATATGTGAGTATCCTGTGAAGCTACTTGAAGACATGTGATGTCCATGGTCCTTGTAGCTTCTGAGGGCCATGTGTGGGTCTGTAGTCCTGATGTGCCCAGGGGCTGTGGCGATGTCTATAGCCAATTTTGCTACCCGCAGCCATGAGGCTACCCATGGTCCATGCTGCTGCCTGAAGCTGTGTTGATCTCTGCAGGCTACACTGCTCCTGGGGGACATATTGAAGTGATTGGCCTACACAGTTGCCTGGGACTGTGCTGTCTGTGATCTGTGATGCCACTGAGGGCTATGAGATCAGTGGTTGAGTTTGTGGCCTGTGTACCCACCTTTGGGTGTCCATAGTCTGTGTTGCAACCTGGAGCCATATTATTGCCAGTAGACCGTGCTGCTTCTGGGGACTTTACTGATCTGAGTGGACTATGCTGCCACCTAAGGCCATAGTGATACCTGAGTCTTTGCTGCTGCCAAGGCCCATGTCTGGGTCTGTGGTTCTGCTGCAGCCAAGGTCTGTGTTAATGTCCATGGTCTGTGTTACCATCCAAGGTCATGTGGATGTTAGTGGTCTGCTTTGCAGCCAGGGGCCATGTTGGTATCCTCAGGCTGTAGTGCAGCCAGGGGCCATATTGATCTAAGTGGCCTGTGCTTCCACTTGAGACCATGTAGATGACTGCAGTCTAGGCTGCCTCTGAGGGTCTTGTCTGGGTCTTGGTCCTGCTGCAGCAGGGGGCAGTGTCTGTGTTCTGTGCTGTCAACAGAAACCATGTGGAGGGTGACAATCTGTGCTCTGGCTGACTGTGAAGAACAGGAAAGCTACTTTTGCTGTGATACTGATGAACAGCAGATGTACAATTGAAGGGAGGAAATAGAAGGCTTCTATGACAACTTCTACTCCCCCAACCTGCCCATCCACCAATAAAGAACAAAGTATCAGCCTAGACAGGACCTATGGAAGAGAACTTTTAAAAAGTGTGACACGGTTACTGAAGTGTAGTGCTCATAATTGATGGCTTCTGGTGGGGGGGGGGAGGGGTGGGAAGGAAAGACTCAGTTCTGTTTAAGGGACAGGCCACTGAGAGTTTGACCATGCTCTGTTGGACATACAGATGACACAAATTGGACTTTTTTATTATTTAAAAATTTTTGTTTTTTTGTTTTTATTCTTATTTTTACTTTTCTGGGTGTTCACAAGGGGAAGCAGACATGGAGGGACTGGGAAGTGAATGAGAATGGGATGCATGATGTGAAATTTCCAAAGAATCTATAAAAGCATTATGTTAAAAAATAGATTCTTTTCTCACAAAAATAAATCCCTCCACCTATTTCCCAATTTCTCTTTGCCTCCCCTCTCATGCAGATCCATTCCCTTTATGTCTTTCATTATTAAATAAGTAGAGTTTTAGAGATAATAATAAAATAATAATAACAACAAAACAAAACAAACAGAAGAAAAGAGGTGTTCTTTACTATGCAGAAGTTTTTCTGTTTTATAAGGGCCCATTTGTTAATTGCTGATAGATATTAGTGACTGTGCTCTCAGTGTTCTGTTTGGAAAGTCTTTTCCTGTGCCAATGAGTTGAAGGTTATTCCTCATTTTCACTTCTATCAGGCTCAGTGGTCTTGGTTTTACATCGATGTCTTTGATCCATTTGGAGTTGAGTTTTGTGGAGCGTGATAAGTATAGATCCATTTGGATTATTCTACATGCAGACAACCAGTTTAATCTACACCATTTGTTGGTATATTCATAATAGCTTTATTTTTTCCAATGTGTATTTCTGTCTTTGTTATGCAAAATCACGTGTCCATAGGTGTGTTGATTTATGTCTGGGTCTTCAATTAAATTTTATTGATCAGCATGTCCATTTTTGTGCCAATACCACCATGTTTTTATAAATATAGCTCTGTAGTATAATTTGAGGTTGGGGATGGTGCAACCTCCAGCAGTTCTTTTACTATTCAGGATTGTTTTAGCTGTCCTGATTGTTTGTGTGTGTGTGTGTGTGTGTGTGTGTGTGTGTGTGTGTCTGTGTGCGCGTGTGTGCGCGCGTGTGTGTATTTCCATATGAAATTGAAAATTGTCATTTCAAGATTTATGAAGAATTGTGTTGGAATTTTAATGGGGGAGGATAGCACTGGATCTGTAGATTGCTTTTGATAGGATGACTATTTTTTACTACATTATGATATTACTATATTACTGACCCATGAGCATAGGAAATCTTTCCATCTTCTGATATATCTTTTTCAGTATATCTCTTCAAAGACTTGAAGTTTTTAACCATACAAGTCTTTCACATGCTTGGTTTGAGTTGCCCCAAAATATTTTATATTATTCGAGTCTATTGTGAACGTTGTTGTTTCCCTGATTTCTTTCTCAGACCAAATGCCATTTGTATATAGGAGAGCTACTGATTTCTCTGAATTAATTTTATATCCAGTTACTTTGCTAAAAGTATTTGCCAGTTGTAGGAGTTTCTCAGTGAAATTTTTAGGGTCATTCATTATAATATAATATCCAAAGAGTCTTTGACTTTTTCCTTTATATTTTGTATCCCTTCAATTCCCTTCAACTGTCTTGATCTCTTAGCTAAGTCTTCAAATACTATATTGACTATGTATGGAGACAGTGGATAGACTTATCTTATTCTTGATTTTAGTGGAATTAGTTTGAGTTTCTCTCCATTTAAGTTGATGTAAGCCATGGAGTTTATGTAAGCTGCTTTTATTATGTTGAGTTATGCTCATTGAATCCCTAATCTCTTTTATAATGAAGTGTGCTGGATTTTACCAAAGGCCTTTCCTGAATCTAATGAGATGATGATGATGATGATGATGATGTGGTTTTTGTCTTTAGGCTTTTTATATGGTGGACTACATTTATTGATTTTTGTATGTTGAACCATCTCTTCATCTCTTGAATGAAGCCTACTTGGTCGTGGTGGATGATCTTTTTGGTGTGTTCTTGGATTTGGTTTGCAAGTACTTTATTGAGAAATTTTGAATCTATGTCCATAAGGGAAATTAGTCTGAAATTCTCTATTGGGTCTTTTTGTGGTTTGGGTATCTGAGTAACTGTGGCCTTGTAAAGCCAATTGGGCAGTATTCTTTCTGTTTCTATTTTGTGAAGTAATTTGAGGAGTATTGACATTAACTCTTCTTTGAAAGCCTGTCCCTGGGCTTATTTTGGTCAGAAGACTTTTAATTACTGCTTCTGTTTCATTAAGGTATATAGGTTTGTTTAAATTGCTTATCTGATCTTGATTTAACTTTGCTAGGTATTATGTATCATGAAAATTGTTCAATTCTTTTAGATTGTTTAATTTGGCGAAGTATGGGTTTTTAAAGTATGTTCTTACGATTCTCTGGATTTCCTTGGTGTCTGTTGTCATCTGTGTCTTTTTGTTTTTGATTTTGTTAATTTGAATCTTTTCTCTCTGCCTTTTAGTTAATTTGGATAAGGGTTTGTCAATTTTATTGATTTTCTTAAAGAACCAACTCTTTGTTTCATTTATTCTTTTATTTTTTTTTTCTACTTTATTGATTTTGGCCCTGAGTTTTAATATTCCTTGTGGTTTATTCCATTTATGTGTGGGGTTTTTTTCCTTCTAGACCTTTCATGTGTGCTGTTAAATGACTAGTATGAGATTGTGCCACTTTTTAAATTTTGCACTTAGTGTCCTAACTTGCCCCTTAGAACCACCGACACTGTGTCCCATAAGTCTGGGTAAGTTGTATATTCATTTTCACTCAGTTCTAGCAAGTTTTCAGTTTCTTCCTTAATTTCTCTCTTGATCCATTTTTTTTTTCATTCAGTAGTGGTTTGTTCAGTTTCCATGAGTTTGCAAGATTTCTGTTATTGATATACAGCTTTAATCCCTCTTGGTCAGATATAATGCAGGGTGTTATTTCAATTTTCTTGTATCTGTTGAGATTTGCTTTGTGCCTCAGAATGTAGCCAATTTTGGAGAAAATTCCATGATAAGTCAAGAAGAAGGTATATTCTTTTGTGCTTGGGTGAAATGATCTGTATCTGTTGGCTTCTTTTGGTTTGTAACAGCAGTTAGCTTCAGCATTTCTCTGTTTAGTTTTTGTCTGGATAAGCTGTTTTTTGGTGAGAGTGATGCACTGAAGTTTGTTTTTTTTAACTATCAGTGTGTCGTGTCAATATGTTATTTAAGCTAGAGTAGTAATTCTTTTATGAACTTGAATGCCCTTGTATTTGGTGCATCAATGTTAAGAATTGCAAGGTTCTCTTGGTGAAGTTTTCCTTTGATGAGTATATAGTGTTCTTACCTATCTCTTCTGATTAGTTTTGGTTTCAGATAGTAAATTGGCTACATCCACTTGCTTCTTATGTTTCCATTTGCTTAGACTATCTTTTCCAAGCAATACCTTTATCTTTTCCAGAGATGATGTCTATTCTGATATCAAGGTATGTTTCTTGGATGCAGCAGAAGGATGGGTACTGTTTTCATATCCATTCTATGCCTTTTTGGGGGGGGATTTGAGACCACTGATGTGAGAGGTATCCATGCACAGAGTTTGTGGATTCCTGTAATTTTTGTTGTTGTGAAGGTAGTGGCAGTGGATGTATTTTCCTTTTTTTGATTTGTTGATCTGGGATTATATGTATTCTGTCTATTTTCTTAAATGTTAACTTTTTAGATTGGAGTTTTCCTTCGAGTGCCTTCTGTAGGCCTGGATTTGTAGACAAATATCGCTTAAATTTGATATTATCATGGAATGTCTTATTTTATCCATGTATTGTTATTGAATATTTTTCTGGGTAACCCAGTCTGGGCTGACATATGTGCTTTTTTAGAGACTGTAGAGCATCTGTCCAGGCCCTTCTGGCTTTTAGTCTCTATTGAGAAGTCAGGTGTTATTCTGTAGATTTGCCTTTATATGATACTTCATTTTGTCTTCTTGCAGCTTTTAATATTCTTTCTTTGTTCTGTTCATTTAGTATTTTGATTATTATGTGTTGAGAGGAATTTATTTTCTGGTCCAATCTACTTGGTGTGCTCTATGTTTCTTATACCTTAATAGACGTCTTCTTCTTTATGTTAGGAACATTTTCTGCTATGATTTTCTGTGCTTTTGACCTGGGTTTCTTTTCCTTCTTCTATTCCTATTATTCTTAAATTTGGTCTATCCCAGATTTCTTGGATGTTTTGTGCAAGGGTTTATTTTTTAAATATATATTTAACATCTTTGTTGGAAGTATCCATCTCTTGTATCATGTCTTCAATGCCTGAGATTCTCCCTTCTATCTTGTATATTCTGCTGATGAGGCTTGCCTCTGAAGTTCCTGCTTGAGTTCCTAAATTTGTAATTTCTAGATTTCCTTCAGTTTGGGTTTTCTTTATTGGTTCTATTTCCACTTCCAGTTCTTGAACTGTTTTATTCATTTTCTTCCACTGTTTGCTTGTGTTTTCACAGATTTCTTTAAAGGATTTCTTCATTTCCTTTTAAAGGAACTCTTTGATATTTAAAAAGGTGTTTTAATAGCTGAAATACCCAACAAAAGGGAGATACAACCTGTAGAAACTACCTCCAGTAGATAAGCATGGCTCCCTAGTTGAGGGATGGGACCACTCATGCATCTCAAAATTTTTAACTCAGAAATGTTCCTGTCCAAAGGAAAGACAGGGGAAAAAAAAGCAACAGAGACTGAAGGAAAGGCCATCCAGAGACTGTCCCACCTAGGGATCCATCCCTTCTGCAGACATCATACCCCTTGCTGATGCCAAGAAGTGCTTGCTGATTGGAACCATGCATGCCTGTTCCCTGAGAAGTTCTATCAGCACCTGACCAATACAGATGCAGATACTCATAGCCAACCATCGCATTGAGCATGGGAACCCCAATGAAAGAGCTAAGGGAAGGACTGAAGAGCTAAAGATGATTGCAACCCCATAAGGAGAACAGTATCAGCTTACTGGAACACCCAGAGCTCCCAGGGACTAAACCACCAACCAAAGATTATACATGGAGGAAGCCAGGACTCCAGATACATGTGTAGCAGAGGATGGCCTTGTCTGACATCAATAGGAGGGGAGAGAGGCTCTATGCCCCAGCCTAGGGTGATGGTAGTGAGGTGATTGGCAGGAGTGGCTGGAGGAGCACCCTCATAGAGGCAAAGGGGAGGGGGATGGGATAGGGGGTTGTAGAGGGGTAACTAGGAAGGGATATCATTTGAAATGTAAACGAATAAAAAGATTAATAAAAAACAAAACAAAACAAAACAAACACAACAATACAACAAAAAGTCCTTTTATTGCTTCAGCTATGTTGCAATACTCAGGGCTACTGTAGTAGAGTAGTTGGGATTTGTGGAGACTTATTATCCTAGGAATTTTTTTTTTCTTTTAAGCTGGCATCTAGGCATCTGGGTTTGGGAAGATCCTCATTCTAGGTGCTGATACCTGTTCTTGTCTTTGTTGGGTGGGTCTTTGTTCCTTTGTTTCTGTTGCTCTCTCTGGTTCTTAGCAGAGTGTATTTATTGGCTTTGTGGTGCCTGGTAGGAAATTCTTCTGAGACCCTGATATGCCTGGCCACTGGGGGGTTCCAGGTAAGATGGGAGCTGAGACCTAGGAATGGAGATGGGTTCTAGGGGCTGGGGAAAGGGAAAACAGAGTAGATACCTCAGATTTCCTTTTCTCAGCCTAGCAGGCCTTTAGTCCTAAATGTGCAAGGCAGGGCCCTCCTTGTCTCACTTATTTCATTCTTGACTGTTACTCCTTCCTCTCGGCCTCCCTCCCCTCCCATCTATTGCATTACCCAGACGTTTATAGTCCTTTGAGACAGCCCCTTGGAGTGGTTGGGACCATCCTGAATGATTTGCAAGCCCAGCTCACAGTTGATCCACAGTGGAGCTGGTGCTGAGGGACCCTGGAGCTTTTTGCAAAGTGGTTCTCAGGTCTTGTGCCATGTTGGGCACACTGTAAGTGCTCAATGCACAGTAGCTAGTTTCTTTTTCTGCTGAAGGCAGAGCACACCCCACCCTGGGGGTTCTGAATTGTGAAGCCTGAAGGTGCGTTTGCCCTCTGCTCCCTCTGGAGGCTGCTCTGTTCCTGTCCAGATTTTGACCTTTTAAGGAGCAGGAGAGCTTGGGTGCCACTTGGGCTGATGAGGCTGTGGTCCAAGGGTCTGCCCCTATAGAATGAAGGTGACCCTGCTTCAGCGCAGACAGCCTCTCTTTGAAGATAGGCCAGGCTGCTTTGCATGCGGGATGAGGGCTCCTCTGGTCAATTTGCTTTCACTAATGTCAAGCCCCCGCGGCGCCGACGTCGGTTGCGTAGCAACTGGCCGAGCAGCGCAGCAGAGGTGGCCATGCATAAAAGATGACACATGATGGCGGGGCTGGGGTGAGGATTTGCAAATTTAGATACAGTCGCAGCAGGAATATGAACTGGGCGCTCGACAAGCATGGGGGTGGGCGGTTTTCTTTGTCTCCTCCCATCTCATTCAGAAAGCCAGCTTCCCACTGTATTGATAGATGTCTAGGGAAATGAACAGAAAGGGGGAGGGGAGATGTTAGACAGCAGCCCATCCCCCCACATCCACCCCAAACCAGAGGCCAGGCTCATTATGGCTGAATAGGGCAAAGGATAGAAACAAGTTTGAACAGCAATGTAAACATATACAAACAGAGGCCTCAAGGTACCCTGAAAACCTCTCTGAAGCAGCCTAGCTTCCCCATGGATTCCTCCATCTTAGAAAGCAGCTGATCTGAACACCACTATTCTGGTAGCACATCCTTCTGTTATTTCTGACAGCTTTGGGGAGTTGAGATGTGCTAGATCTGGGGTTCCCAGTTCCAGGCTCAAGTCCTAGAACTGCCACTTGGTGATGCTTGGAAGGTGGCTTCAAATTTCATTCAGTTCAAGCTGTCCAATATTAACTGAGAACCTACTATGAGCAGGGTGCTGAACTGGGGGCTCGGAGGCACACTAAAATACAATGTCCTTGAGGTCTCTTGACTGGTGGGATAAACAGGTGCCAACACAGTGAAACTCTTGGATGCAAGGCACAGAGATATTGACTAGGAGGAGCCAGCTACCACTACTACTGCTGCTTTGATTTGAAAGGTATTATTGGGACAGGTAAGGAAGCCAAGGAATGGAGAGGCAGATTCCAGAGCAAAGAAGCTACTCAGACAGAGGCACATACCTGCACTGTCAGCAGGAGATGAAGAAGCTTAAAACCCTTGGGAGGTTCTTCAGTTTCAGTAAGGATGTACCTGGTAATCTCCTGAAGTCATGGATGTATGACTTATCTTCCTATCCACCCCCATCCTCATCATACCAAGATACAGTGGAGTAATGGATCATCATGGTGTCCCTCCCTGTCGAGTCGAAGTGCCTGAAGGTCTATCTGATCCCAAATTCTATTCCAGAGAAAAGAAGCAGACCCAGGGAAAGGAGGGTGTAGCAGGGGACCCCCCCCATTGACCTGGGTGTGGAAAGAGAAGAGAGGATGGCTGTGAACACGGCAGCAAGAGTTCCGGGATTCAGATGTGACAGCCACGTGGTGATCTAAGGAGCAAGTCCAGGCTCCCTCAGGAAGAGCTGGTCTGGAGACACTCCAGCTCCAATGTCACCTTCAGCAGACAGACATGGGATTTTTATCCTCTTTGAAAAGCAACAGACCTGGTGCGAATGGATAGGTCCCTAGCTGCTGGGAGCTGAGTGAGTTATTTCTCACTTGCTCACAGCCTTGACACCCATTATTTTATTTGCTGCTCCCCGAGTCTCTGATGTGGGATTGAAGCCCTATGTTTTCTCAGGCGAGGAAAGCTTGGAATGGAGTCACTTTTGTCCATATCACACTATGTCAGATCTTGTGTCATGTTCTGACCCAGGGCCCTTGCTCTCTACCCATTCTTTTCTTCAGAAGTAAGTTGGAGGGTCACTGCGACAGTGGGGACAGAGAGTGGCAGATGTCAGAACATACCTAGGGAAGTGGATTTGGAATACAGTGTAAGGACCCTGAGGGTGGTAGGTGTGGTGGGTGGGTGGGGCATAATTTGATCAGAAACTTTGTTATTCTTCTCAGAATAGGATCAAATCCTGAGAAAGAACTTAATGGCTGCTAAGGCAGCTAGCATTGTTACAGATAGGGCCTCGTCACTCCATGACATTACTCATTAGAACTGTGTAGGAGTTCAAATCCCAGGTCTGCCACCCATTTGTTAGATGAATATTGGGTAAATCATTTTATCTTCATTTCTCAGTTTCTTCTCTGTAAAATAAAGACACTAACAGCATTAGGGAGTTTTGGGTAGAGTACAATAAATTAATTTCTTGTGGACCTGGCATAGGGTGGATACTTAAAAAAGGCTTACTTCTAACATAAAAATACAATTATTATTACTGGGGTAGAAAAAGTGGACTCAATTCAGGAGTGAGGATATGAAAAACAGGAGAAAGGTCTTCCCAAGGTCTGATAATTGAGCTGCACCTGGAAAGATGTAGGTAATAACTAGGTCTACCCTAGACAGCAGGAATAGCAAGTACCAAACCCAAGAGGGGCTGGTGCTTCCACCTAGAGATAGGAGGGTGGTGTCTCTCAGGGGCCGGGGAGGCTGGTGTTCTTAGCTTCTGGCAGCTGGGGGACTTTCTGAGCTCTGGCATCGGAAGAGGATGTGCCACCTGAAGTGTTTATAGATGCAGAGTCCAAATGTGCCAACATAGAGCTGCCCAGAAAGACAGACACAGTTAAACACCCCAAGGTGGGACTGTGCATCTCTAGTCATCTTCTCTTCCTTCTGTTCTCTGGTACCTGTGAAGGGCTAGATGTCCCAGTGACGCCTTGACAGACACAAACCCAACAGTGTTGGTTCTGGAGTCCTGAACATAGACTCTCTCGTAAGGTGGATCTTCTTGCTTCTGAGAGGCATGGATCAGAGACTAAGGGGCCTGGTATCGTCTTGGGATTGATGGGTATAGTTTAGGAAAATATACTGAAGGCCCGAGGGATCTAATCCCTGCTCTGCCTTCTGGTTTCTGACCTTGGCTGACTTGACCTTCCCTCATTTTCTTTCCTGCTAAAAAAGGAATAGTAATTGTACAACCTCAGGATTGTTCAGGAGATTAAGTGAGGCTGTGCATGTAAAATACTCAGCAAACGAAGGACCTTACGCTAGCAAATGCTTAGTCAAGCTAGCTATTTAGTGGGGTCTCAAACTTAACTTCCCCTTCCACCTAGAGCTGCAGTAAGAATGTACCATTGTTTTCTGATGTTTGCCTGACATGAGTCTATGTTCAGGACCTCTCTTTGGACCTCTCCTCTCCCTCTGCTTCTTGCTTTGCCTGGGACAAAATGCTGGCTATTTTTGAAAAGCTCAAGTGTGTTACTTCATCTTTGTCTTGGAATTCCCTCTGTAAGATTCTCAACTTCATATCAGTCAGATGGGGCCAGATCATTTAGTAGGAAAAGTGACTCTATCTTCCAATAGGTATTTCTGCTGCCACTAATCCTTAATTACCATAATGACCACACAGGGTTCCCCTTCAGGCTATGTTTAGGGCTTCAGCTCACCATGCCCACAGGCCAGCCAGGTGCGTGCTATGGAGGGGAAAACGGCTGGAGTGGGCCCTTAATCCACACCTGCTTGCTTTTACAGAGGCAGCTGGTTCCAGAAACCCCCCCCCCCCTCTCCTGTGCACACACTGAACACCAGGGAACCTGCTCCCCGACCAGCCCCAGCCACCTGAGCCCAATAACAGGAGCCTGACTTCTTCCTAGGCTACTTAACAGACAAAAGCAGGGGCTCCAGACAGGGGCTGGTCCTGCATCTCTTTATTAAAAAAGAAAAACAATACCCAAAGGAAAGCATTTCCTTCTTCCCTGGAGAATCTTCCCAGCCTCATCCCCCACATGCCTCCTGCCCACCTTCCATAGACCCAGTTTACACCAGATGGGCAGTCACTCAAGGAGTGGCTTGAAGGGCTCAATCAGAAAGGGCCATCACTGGTCCTGCTCAGGCCTTTAGTACTGGCCTCTGTATGGATGCTGCCCCTGTCAAGTGCCTACAGTTTTGGACCTCTCTGACTGACCTAAGGAGAGAATGGGTCAAATGGTTTGATATTCCTAGTGGCAAGATACTAAAATAAAATATCACAAGGCTTGAGCCCCTCTCCCTAAAATACGAATAACAATAGACAACAGGCAAGTACAGGAACGAAATGAGATTTTTTTTTAAAGCTTTCAGAACAACTTTCGATGCCATAGCACATGAAATGTAAATGTTTGTTAAATAAATAAAATGCAAAGGCCATACATTAAACAGAACTGACTCACAGAGTGGGAAAGTGGTTCCCGCTGGATCCGAGCACATCAAGAGGTGCCTTCGCTTCCTTCTGACTCCTGCTTTTTCCCTTAGACAGGGGCAAGCTTGAATGCTGAGCTGTTGGCAGGTGAGTTACTCTAGAACTAGATACTTCTATCTCTTTTTGATTTTGATTTCTTGAGGATGGGGTTGGGAATTGAACCCAGATCCCTAAATATTGGTGGGAATTTCACACCACAGAGGTTAGCACTCAGCCCTTTGTTTTGTTTACAGTATAAGTAAACAAAAACAAAAACAGGGCCTCACTATATAGGCCATGCTAGCCTCAACGGATGATTCTACTGCCTCAGCTTCCAGAGTGGGAAGACAACAGGCATGAGCCCATGTATCCAGTGTTCATTGTAATTAAATTGCACACATTTCTCTCTTTTTTTTTATATATAGTTATTCTTCCAAGATACAAAATGAGTAAATTTAAAGAAACACATAAAATAAATAATGTTACAGATATTGCAAAAGTCATGATACTGGGAAGTGATGCATAAAATTAGAGAGATCTAGAAATGGAAATCAGTGTGTGTGTGTGTGTGTGTGTGTGTAAGAGAAGACCCCTTCTGAACACCTGGGACTTTGGCTTTCATATCTGCATTGGCAGGTGTCCTTTCTTGTCTGTGTCCCACCAGGGTCCATCCTGGCTGAAGTCACTTTCACAGTAGCCAGTGCACTAGACACTCCCCTGGCTGGTGCCTCTTAAGACTATCACTGCCGAGGTCTCTCCCTCCCTGCACACACTCTCTCCCTCTTTTAATCTTCCTGCCTGGCAGAGTGGCTGTAAATTACCACATTAATTTCTAAATCAAGCCAAGTTCCATAGTAACAGAGCGGCTTCCATCCAGACCTGAAAAGATTCATTACAAAGTTGATTTGCTAAGTGCCCTCAACTTATTCCTTCAAAAGAACAGCTGCATTTACCCAATCCCAATAGCTCTCCAGGGGCAGGTACTGCAGGGAGCTGAGATCTTGTTGGGGGTGGGGGTGGGGCTGCCAGAGAGAGTCCTTGAGCAGGTAGGGTGGAGTTCAGAAGTAGAAGAATGTAGGTTTCAAGTGGACACCAGAAATCTGAGAGCGTCCATGAGAGGGATGCTGGTCTGCCTGCCTGCTGGACTCCTAGATACCAACTGGATTTTCTCTGTTTGTGGATAGACTTGCTAAACCTTCTTAGAACTGCAACTGGGAAATAATTTCAGACTAACTCTCAGGATCCCAGATGCTAAATTATAATTCTGGAAAAGTAAGGGATGTAGGCTTTCCCAATCCTGTAATGTCAAGCAAAAGATGGATAATCCAGGGAGCACATTTCGTGGCTCAAAAGAAACAATAAACTATTTACTTATAAATGTCAAATAATTTTCAAATAAAGTGTCATTAAGAGGGTATTGTGTAGAAGCCTTCATCGTTTTCTCTTAGAAAATGGGGGAAGTAGAGTTTCTCATGGGGTTATTGCAAGTCCTAGATTGGATAATATGTATAGGGAACTTACTATAATGCCTGGCAGGGAGTAAATTCACAGAGTTGGCTCTGGTTATGATGAAGGTGGTTGTGGTGGTTGTGATGATAGTTATGGTTGGGATGGTTGTGGTGAAGGTGATGATGGTGGTGGTGGTGGTGAAGGTGAAGATTCAATGTTCACATTTCTGGCAAAAGCATTATTTTGTCATTTATCCTACCATCTTCCTTAGAGCTCATTCAGCAAGATGTAAAAGGTGCCCTGCCCAAGTGGCTATGTATTCTACCACCTCCTCTTCTGTCCTGGTAAGGCTGTTGTAACCTTTTACTTGGATGCTCAGAACAGCCTCCTAATTATGGTCTTATCTCACTCAAAGAAAGAGCAATCGATGTAGTTTTGCATCCTTCCCTTCTCCATCCCCTCTGAGCAACGGTGGTTAAGGCTGAAGCTCCTCCTACGCCATGCCTGCCTGGGTGCTGCCATGCTCCCATCTAAATGACAATCGACTAAACCTCTGCAACTGTAAGCCTGCCCCAATTAAATGTTGCCTTGGTCATGGTATCAGTCCACAGCAGTAAAACCCAAACTAAGACAATCACTACCCAAGGTTCCAACATACATATGAAGGGTACTCCCTCTGTTGAAGGTATGGCAGCTTTGGCTACAAAGCACTGCAGAATGGCCAAGAACAGAGATATTTACACTTATTCCATAATGCTGAGACTCTAAGCCCAAGGTTCCTGCAGAAATCTGAAGAACAGCTAGACATCAGTGGCCCTGCCAAATATGACTGTGATAAAGTATGTAACAACATCTTTTCCCCTCTTTAAACATTTTGAGGAGATGTGTTTGTTGTTTTTGAATATCTTGAATGATTTAACTTAACTATGAGAAAGTCAATACTAAGAATGGTCGGTTGTTCCTGAAGCTTTGTTATGTGCCAAGTTTGAAGTGCTTTTATGCATTATCTGTTTGACCTCCATATAATCACATGGGGTTTATATGACTGCTGCTTTTCCATGTGATTTCTGAAACAGAAATTCAGAGCCATTACACAGGCCAGGGTCACATGAGCTGATCCTAAATCTATAGTCTCAACTTGTAACCAGCATACTAGCTCTCCTGGCATTGGAAGTCTCAGTTTGTAGAAGGGAGATATAGAACTCAAGGACATGTTGATCTCTTTAGAAAGAGTTAAGGGCAGAGATGTAGAACTGAACTGACTGGTTCTAAAATCCAGTTTGAGGCCAGCAATTTCCTGTGTATTATGAAACAGCTTCTGGTTAGCATGCAGCTTTCCCCAATAACCCCTCACCCCCCCAAAACCCAAAGGGCTCCTAATAGCATTTATATTTGCATCTCAAAATCCTGCATCCTGCGGGTGGGGGCACACTCACTTTAATTTGGCAGAAATTAGTAAGACTGAGTGGAGAGATATCACACATTGGCTGAACATGGCATTGCCACCCCCTCTAATTTGTTAGACAATACAACTCTTCTGCAGCTTCCAGCGTTGATGAGGAAAAATAAACACATGTATATTAATGACTTTAAAAGATTTCCGTTTATCCAAGCATGCCTCTTTCTTTTCATTCAGCATATCATTGGATCAATAATTAATCCCCATACATTTTAATAACCAGTTTTCACTTGCAATTGTTTTTCATAATTTTGCATTTATGTTTGACAAGTTCAGGAGCTTGTTCAGTTTGAAAGGGGAGCTAGAAAGTCAGGCATGGTTTCTCCTTCTGCTGTAGCAGTTAAGTCTACAGGAACAGGGACAGTGTGAGCTAAGAGGAGCTCATTGACACCTGGCAGTCTCTTGGCCAGCTTGGACTCTGGGTGGTTCTAACCTCAGAGATGTTCATGTTGGTGTGAGAATATGGGGTGACTGAGTGCTTTATGATGCATTGTTCCTAAATTGTTGTGATGAGCAGTAAGCCATGCTCAGAAAGGTGTCCTAAGAACTGATGTGATGTCACACTCTTGTAATCCCAGCACTTGGGAGGTCAGAGCAGGAGGATCAGGAGTTCAAGGAGATAGCCTTGGCTACATAGTGAATTCTGAAGCTAACCTAGTGTCTTAGTTTTCTAATGCTGTGACAAAACACCATAGACACAGTAACTTAAACATAAAAGTGTTTAATTGGGTTCACAGTTTCAGGTTTCAGGGGGTTAAAGTCTATGATAGTAGAGCAAAATCTTGGCAGCAGGAACAGGTAAGGGCTCACATCTTGACCTATAGGAAACAGACAGAGACAGAAGGAGAGGGAGAGGAAGGAGGAGGGAGAATCTTTTGAAACCCCAAAGTCCACCCCCACTAGAGTACCTCTTCCAACAAGGTCACATATCCTTCTTCTTCTCACCAACTTCTCAGACCCACCAATTAGGGACCAAACATTTAAACATGAGCCTGTGGGGGGGCATCCTACTTGGACCACAACACTTAGACTATGCCATGAGACTCTGCTTTAAAAACAAACAAGAAATAAGGAAACAAGGAAAAGAAGGAAGACACCTGGCAGTGTAATGAGGAAGACGAGGAGCTGTTGCACACACTGACAACAGAGCATCTTTACCGATGATGACCCCCATGGAAGAGGGTAGCAAGAGAGGGATACGTGTGTGAAGATGGAGGCAAGAGTACAGAGATGTGCCCTTCCTGCGCTCTTTTCTGTAAATCTCAGCAAGTTAGCATGAAATAGAAATATTTCATTCTAACTGAACCTTGTGCTTTAGAGAAGGCCATTGTCACCTCACCAGATGGAGGGACTCTCTGACACCCACCATACACCAGATCCTTTCTGTTTTGCTACCACGCCCACAGTGACCTTGTCTAGTAGGCAGCATCCTACTTTGTAAACAAGCACCAGTGCGTCACCTATCCGAGGACTGGTGGGTTGGCTGACCCTGTGTATGGGCTCCTTTCTGGATCCTGCTCCTTTCCTGGCATGTCTTCCCATTCTTTCATTTTAATCTAGCACATTTGTCATTCCTTCCAGGAGGTCCTCTCCTCCCCATTCTCCAGTTTCCCTCTGACCGCTAGAACACCAGTGCTCCAAGGCCTGTGCTGTGCTGTGAGCGTTTGCCAGTGTTCTGTGTGCTAGAGGGTGTCACTGTCAGTGCCCACCATGTCTACCCACTAGCCTCTGAGATGTTCTTGTGTTTTCAGGCCTGGCATACAACTATTTGTGAAATAAATGGAGGGAGGGAAGGAAAAGGAGTCAGGGAAAGAATAGATTGAACTAAAACAAGTTGAGCAGGTTCCAGAGTTTTAGCCTTTCCTAATACTGCATATTCAGGTTGTATAGAAAAGACTCATTTCTCCTTTTCCATCTTCATATTTCTTATGCATGTGAGGGTTTATTTATTATTTAAGGCGTATTTTAAGCTTAAAATGAACTAGTCACTGTGAGTTGAGCAGAGATGGCTTTCCTTTTTATTTTCTTAGGCCTTATAGTAGTTTGGGAGACACACATACTGTTTGTGCTAACTAACTAAACGAGGGAGCTTAGGAATGAGAATGGGGAGAGTGGAAAACCTTGGCTAGTAGACACCTGCATCAGGTTAGGAGCTGAGCCAGGCACTTTCTATGCACTGTATTCAATCCTCATGCTCACAGTAGAACCAGTGAGCACCACTTTATAAATAAAGAGAAGACCAATGAAACAGATGAGGTGTGGGCCTAAGTTGGTCAAATAACCAAAGCTTGCTTATCTGTGTGTATGTATGTATGTATGTATGTATGTATGTATGTATGTATGTATTTAACTCATTTTACACTGCCCCCCTTCCTGGTCACCCCACCCTCCAGTCCTTCCCCCATCTCCACTTCTCCTTCTCCTCTGAGAGGATGGGGGCTCCCCTAGGTATCCCCCCACCTTGGCACATCAAGTCTCTGCAGGGCTAGGTACATCTTCTCCCACTGAGGCCAGAGAAGGCAGCCCAGCTGGAAGAGCACATCCCATGGCCAGGCAACAGCCAAAGCTTATGCTTAGTCAAGTTCTCAAGAGAGCAATCAGCACGAAGCCTGTGGTTCTCAGGGGTCATGGAGCCAGACGGAAGGTGTACTATTGGTCTTACGTCTTCTAGCCAGCTCAGCTGCCAGCTCCAAGGCTGCTTGCTTTACCAGGTCCTGATTTATCCTGAAGCTATCAGCCTCAGTAGCAGTTTCTGGCCCTGAATTTAGTCTCAAAGTGGAGCCTAATACATCCTATGCCTATTGGGAGTCCCCTGACCTTTCTTTCCTGGTTTTGGTCTACTACATACTTATATTTTCATGACATCTCACCAATGTCCTGCAGAAGCCTCAGCATTGACCTTATCCTGCTAGGCTGATACTGAATCATATGACCAGGCCTTTGCTTCTCATTGAAAGGGTGGAGAGAGTAATTGTGTCTGGAAAAGTAAAGGTATTGACTGGAGGCTGAAACCCTAAAGATATTTTGGATTTGATGTCAGAATAGCTCCTAGGATCTTAGAACCCACATTCATGCAGATGACAGCAGTCAAAAGTGGCTTTGATTTTCTTTCTGAGATCTTATGGCTCATGTATATTTTCTGACTGAAGAACCAAACTAGAACCTAGATGGCATGGTCGCCTGCATGCTTCTCAGGATCATGGCCTTGATGGCAAGGAGGAACAGCCAAGCACCTTTGGCACAGAGTGGAAAGAGCCTAGGTTCTGATAGTTTGGGCTTCAAATCTTAGCTTTGCCTTAATGATCTTTGGCAAAAATACTTAATTCCCTTAACTGAATTTTCTCATCTGAGTAACACCGTCCTCACTACAGTGTTGTGAGACCCAGTTGAGATTATTTATATAAAGTGTTTGACCCAGCCCTATCCATGGGATGCTAGCTATGGGGGCACTGGTGTGTTTAGTTCATACCCCCTTCATATACAAATAATCCTTTGTCCCTTGAACTACTAATCTCTCTCCTCAACAGATCAGTGCCTAAGGTTTCCACCTGTGAGAACATTGAAAATGACCCAGATCTTTGGCAGATATTACACATTTGTACAACACCTTTCCACCCACACCCACGTTCTACTTTTTCTTACTCTTCATCTTGCTTTCCGGGCAATTCCAAGAACATTAACAAGGTTTAAGCAGAAGTGGAACATGTTCACTGTGTGCCCACATCTGTGATCTCCTTGGCAACCATTAAGGTCAGGATTATCCATTCCTTTTCTTAGAGGAGGAGACAGAAGCCTACCTCCTGCTCTCTACCTCCTGGTGTCTTCAGCACCCCGTGGCAGGAGTAAAGGGTAGGGCTGCTTCGCTGGTGGTGAGCTCAGCTCCTCTCAGCGTGTTTCCTGGGCACCCACGAGTAGTGGGCACACAGCCAGGGAGCCACTGCCAACCCCATCCAGTCTGGAGTCGACTCACGAGACTCATGTGGTGAGGAGGGGGGGCTGCAGTAGGAAGAGAATGGTGTGAGAAAGAACATCTCATGCTCCTCTTGCCCACGCATGAACCACTTCTGGAGAATTTGGATCTGGTGTCTTTATTCTGCTTTCTGGCTCTTAAAAATGCAATTTTGAGCTGGTTCCAATGCAATCCTATTTCATATGAGTTTATCAAGTACCCACACAGATAGGTCAGACCAAGCAGCTGCTGGCCTAGAAGTACTCTCAACCCGAAGAAGCAGATATGGAACCACAAAGGCATCACAGTTGGATCAGGGCTATGTCAAGGAGATATGGGCATTGGAGGAACTCAGAAAAGTCACTCCTAACTCGGTCTGGCGATCAGGGAAGGCATCTCAGAAGGACCTTCTGAACTAAGACTCAAAGGAAGCAGCCGGACAGTGGTGGCACACACCTTTAATCCCAGCACTTGGGAGGCGGAGGCAGAGGTAGGTGGATTTCTGAGTTCGAGGCCAGTCTGGTCTACAGAGTGAGTTCCAGGACAGCCAGGGTTATACAGAGAAACCTTGTCTCCAAAAATCAATCAATCAATCAATCAATCAAACAAACAAACAAACAAACAACTCAAAGGAAGCAGAGAAACTGGTCTGGCAAGAGTTGGGGATGGTGATCCAGATAGAGGGATCCAAATATACAAAAGTCATTTTGGGAAGGGCAAAAGGCCCATGTAGATGCCACAGGAGAGCAAAAGCAATGCTGTCAGATGCTGAGGGTGTGGTAGGGTAGGAAAGGCTGAATCGCACAAGATGTTGTGAACTGTCTGTGAGTGATAATGGGTGGCCACGGATAGTTTTAATCAGGCAGGTGACACGTCGTATTCATGATTCAGAAGCATTCTATGGCTGCATTAGATCAAAAGAAGATATTACATAAGATAGGGAGGACAGGAAGGAGGAGCTTGTCGTGTCTGGGAAGAAATGGTGGTAGCCAGGATTGGATAGTGGTACAAAGAATGGAGAAGGAGACATGTTCATTTAAGAGATATTGAGGAAGCAGAAGCAACCAATGCAAAGATAGTAACTGTGGACGACAGAAAGAGCTCTTGCTAATTACAGAGCACTCTTCAAAGTGGTTGAGACATGATTCATTCAGTTGTCACAGCAGCCCAAGAAACAGCCTCAGAGGGCTGTAGAATCACTCTTGAGGTTATCTACACAGCAAGTGTTAGAGTCAGAATTTTACCTCTTACTCAGGAGGGACAATCTCACACCTTCACCCCCATCCATTGCTTCTTTAGGTCATAGTGTACATTGAAGTTGGGGGGGAGGGATGAGAGCCAAGGTGGGGTCCAAGAGAACTTCCAGCTTTCCCAGATGCTCATAATAATCCTGTTCCCTGCAACAGGTCCAAGGAAAAGCTGGATGAAGATGAAGGCAAAGGGCAGTACCCCTCTGTGGTGAATGGTTACTGAACCTCAGAACCATTTTCTTTGACTTAGCTTTTTACCCTCATCTTTCCTACAATCCCATGGAAGCTTTGGCTCTCTTCAGGACCATTAGCTCTGCTGAACTCTGTGAGATCCTCCACAAGGGTTTTGGGACACAGAGGTGTTTCACAGATGGCCCCTGCCATTGTCACTCTTGCTGTGAGAATCCCTGTTTCCTCTCTTTCTTTTACCCCCAATCATAGTCACTCATCAGCCTTCTCTGCTGGTGTGTATGTCTTTTGATGTTGAAATACAATACCATTATTTACAAAGTTCACACTTGGGAACCATATCATCAAACCTTATCCCCATCACAGAAAGCTCATAATATTTTAAGCAAGTTTATGATTTGGTCCTGGGCACTTTCATAGCTATCCCGGTGTTCATGAGGCCTATGGGCCTCAGGTTGGACACTCCTGCTGGTAACTATCTATGGCGAAAGATATTTTAAATTTCCATTTCTGATGTATCATGGGCCATTTTTTTGGTGTGTGAAATAGTTAAATGTCTCAGCAAAGTCCATCTTCTATAAAGTTATCGATGTCTTTGCTCCCCCATTCACCTCCTTATGCTTGTCTTACTGTGGACTGGTTATAGTTCACAGATCAATCCTAGCTCACCGACCACTCAGCTGAGCAACCATGCAACTCTCCCAGTTTCCTTGTTACCTGCATTAGGTCTGCAGCATCACTTGCTTGGACTTACACAGTAGCCTTAAGTGGCCTGTGATTGTTCACTCTGGTTCTCCAGTCTGTCATGATTTTGAAAGCTATAAGATGTTATCCAGCCTATAAGCTTGACCTTTGGAGAATTCTTGCCGCCTTCAGGATTGCTCAGGGAGGCCTTCTTCTACTTATTACTCTCTATGCCAACTCGCATTTTCCTTTCCATTCATACACATACCAGGCTTATAATCACAAACTATCACAGTGTTTATTTTCATTTGTTTTGTCTAATGAAGAACATGTTCTCTCATGCCTCTGGGCTCTTGCACCATCTGCCCTCTACATGAAATACTTTTAAATTCATTCACTCATCCATTTACATAATAACCTTTGAGAGACCCCTACCATAAACAAAACATCATGCTAACCTTAATGATTTGGCAGGTGAAAAAGACTCAGTTTCTTGCCTCTAGGAGCTCATGGTCTAATAAGGAGAGAGACAAGTAAGTTGACAACCACATAGCAAGGCAGAGACATTGCTAAAGAGAGCATAGGTCAAGGGGTAGCCTGGGGTGCAAGAGTTCTGGGACCCATTCTGGGTGCTGGAAAAGCTGCCTGGAGTAGAGAACACTGAGACAGATCACAAAGGAACTATTTGGAGTTTAACTGGCAACAGCAGATGTGGGAATGAAGAATAGTGATTTAGGGGAAAGCCTTTGTAAGGTATCAGGAGGGGAAAGAGATATAATGTGGCAGGATGTTCCCATATTTCCTGGCTGTACTTTGTCAGGCTGTATGATAGACCCTAGAGACAGCAGCACCACTAGGAATCTCTCATGCTCACATCTAGAGACCTAAACATGCACAGATGTAAAAACATGTTTACTGAGTGCCTACTGTGTGTCAAGCAATAGACCAGATTCTGGGCCTCCAGTAGTGAATGAGATAGATTTCATTACTATTCTCATGGTTCATGGACACAAACACTTACAGATGTACACAGGGGGAGATACACAAACACACATACCCAACCTAGGATGCATCCAAAGCCTGCCAGCCAACCACGTAGTAGGAGAAAGAAGTGAGCCGTAACACAGACAGGCAAGCATGGCCCCTTGTGCTCCCTGACTCTCATGGTTTCCTCATGGAACCCATGCCAGTGCCATGAAAAGTGAGATTAAAACTAGCTTGGGATTTCAGTGCCTTCTCAGGGGAGAGAAATAAACAGGCCTCAGTAGAAAGGCCTGGAGCACTGAGGGGAAAAAAAAACTCCAAGTCTCACTTAAGTGATTTTTCGGTAGAAATCAAATTAACGGCGAGAGTATGGACTGCTGACAAGGTGCTCCATCACACTTGGCTGTGTGAACGTGTTTCTTCTGCATGTTGTTTTCATTAGCACTTCATTTGATAATGATAAATGGCATTTTCATTTGAAAGGAAAATATTAAAAAGTTCTGATTTGCAAGAGCAAGTTAGAATAAATGATATTATTATGTCCTGTCACTTGTTCAGCTCAGAGAAAAATAATAATGATAATAGAAACCCAACAGCCTTCCCTGCTGAAGAGACACAAGCATTTTATTTCTCTAGTGGGCCATTTTCTCACTATCAAATCTGTCCTTGGAAAGAGACTGCTCAGTGGCTTGGTCTTGGAGGGTGGGTGAGGAACTGTGTGCCATCAAAGGCCATCAGGAGAGGGAGGCCTAAAGAGACTCCCTGGCTGTCCCCTTGCAGGCTAGCAAGGAGGGAGACTGACGAAGGGCTAGACTGGGGTCAAATATCAGATTTTCCTGATAAACCATAGAATCATGGCCCTTTAAGATCTGACTTTAAGGACTCTAGATAACTGTCATGGTTAACCATGATACCATCATTGGCTTTCTTAGAATATTTTGAAGGACTCCTTGCTACTGACAGGAGCAAACCTAACTCTTCAGCCTAGCTTTTAATAACCTGGTTTTTAGTAAACTTGCTCCTACCCCCTGCCTCAACCTTATACACTGGTTACTCCCAATTTAGTTATATCCCTTATTGATGCCTTTTCTTTTACCCAAATACCACACAATGTCCATTGATTGCCCCTTTGGTAGATTATTTATTTCTATCTGGTGTAAACATCTATCGCCTAATGAAATCTTGTTTTAGTTTCTTTTTTTTTTCTTTCTTGAAGGATTATTTCTTTTTGGTTTCTAGGCTTTGTTTCCGCAAGCCCCATCAGAGGCATGATTGCATGGAATAGTTTGTTGCAAATGAAAGCTGCAACTCATTGGCATGGCTGGTGCCAGCATGAGAACTGTGACTGGGCACTGGGTACTGCTCTATCCTAAGACTCATCACACATTACTTGTTTGGGTCTAAGTGTTTGTCCCTTTCCTGACCTTCAAGTTGGAGATTCTATAGCATAAGTTCTATGTCCCGCTGTAGCTTTTTAGGCACACACAGGGTCCATACAGGTGAACATTTACCAATATTAATAACTGAGTAGATGTTAGGTCTGTGGTCTCTCTGAGGAAAGTGGTCATATAACCTCTTTCATAAGTTGTAAATGCTCAGGCCTGGAGAGAGTAGTTGTTTGAACAACTTTGTCTTCTAGTATTTCTTCATATCAATAATATAACCTTTCTTTTCTCTAGAGGTAAATCAGAGTCAAATAAGCTTGTTTGAAAGCCAACACATTCAGCAAGGGTCGATGGCAATAGCATGCACTGGGAAGTTTTCAATATTTGGCTTCAGCCCAGGCAATTGATAAATCTTCCTGTCTTCTCAGTATAGAAGGAACCTGGTGTGATGTGAAAGGGAGACTTGTCTGCTGCCTTTGGGAAGAGTGAGAGGTGCTCGAGAGAACAGGGACCATGGAAATAATGCAGTACTTTGAAGCCCCTCTTACTAACCACTGGATATGTATTGTCTCATTTGTCACACCCCAAGAACCTCATGAGAAGGCAATTCAACTAATATGAGATGAGCTCCTACTGAGAGGCAAACTCTATTGAGTACTGCTGGTAGCTTCTGGTAGGAGGATCATGACTCCATCTTAGAGAGAAAGACAGTAGATTCAGAGAGAGTAAAGGAATTGTTCAACATTTCAATACCAGCTGGTACTGTAGGATCTCAGACATTTCAGGTTAGCCTTGAATGTGCTATGTACATGAGGATACTCTTGAACTTCTGAGGCCTCTGCTGCACTTCCCAGGTGCTGGAAGTATAGGCTTGTGCCACCAGACCTGGCTTGTGTGGTGCTGGAGATAGAACTCAGGACTTTGTACATAGAGACAAGCCCTCTGCCATGTGGGCTATACCCTCAGCCTCCCGGTATATGCTTCCTAGGTCAAAGACCTTCCTCCCCAAAGCAAGACATCCTTGATCATGGTGATAGTAATCAGCCCTGAGCTACAAGAGAGAGAGAGAGAGAGAGAGAGAGAGAGAGAGAGAGAGAGAGAGAGAGAGAGATATGAATGAGCTATGGGAGTTGGGATGGAGAGTAGTGTATGAATCCTGTCTGACACTGAAACCTAATTATTCTTTATTCAGCTTCCTTCCTGCTTATTCTACGCATTAGCTTGCACTCCAGACCTGACATTTCTCTAAGCAGACCTTGCCATGTGAATTTTTCAAGTATTCTTCTTCTACCTGATGGGTCCCTCTTTTATCTTCTTTTACCTGTAAAGGCCTCCAATTAAATATTTTGTGGTAGAGCTTTAACACAAAATCCTTACCACACTGAAAATCGCTTTAAACTCTTGAAATGAGTCTTTGGGATGGATATAATTGATGTCGTTCCCACTTTACAGATGGGGTACTTGAGGCTCAGATAAGGTGACTTTTAGTCACCAAGAGCTAGACTTCCCATCCAATAACTTTTCCCAAAGTCTCCCTTAGAAGGTACACTGCACTGATGGGCAACCTTATATCCTTAATCTACAGACTTGGCATATGAGGATGTGTGTGACATTAGATTAATTTTCTAACTTTTCAAACTCAAAAGTTCTGTGTTAAAAGATACTAACATCTACCTGGCAGTGTCCTTGTAGGATTAAATGAGCCATTATATGTGATATTGCCTGGCAGGGTGCCTGGGATATTTTAGGGGCCGCACAGTGTTAGTGTTTTTCCCTGTCTCTGCTGACACTGAACTTCTCCCAGGAACTCAGAGAAAAGCCTTCCTCTGCGTTATTGTAGAAGTCTTCTCAATGACAACTCAGCCTGCTTAGTGTCATCTTTGACCTCCAAAGATCTTCACAGTGTTGGCATATTGGGCAAAACTGCTTAAGAATGTGCAAACAGGGCTGGCTTAGTAGGTAAAGGCGCTTGTCACTAACCCTGAAGACCTGACTTCAATTCCTGGAACCCATTTGGCAGGAGAAAAGAACTCATTCCCTTTGTGCTCTGATCTCCACATATGCATTGTGGAATAAGAGTGACCACATACATATAGCATGCCAACATACATGCACACACACACACACACACACACACATACAGAGAGAGAATTTTAAAAAGAAAGTGCTTTAAAAAGAACATGCAAACACCTTTCCTTGTCTTTGAAAATTCTGGGGTTCTCAATGCCATTTATTCAGGGAGAGTGAAGAATCAAAGGGTAGGCCGGGGGTTCTGTCCCATGCAAATTATATGAGGCTTTGATAGGTGTTTTTGATTCAAGAAACATTTATGAAGACAGAAATGCTTTTCTATTCATCTACACTTTCAAAGCTTTTCATGAATATCTGCCCAAAATGGCTGTCTATTTTACTTAGAGCAAAATTGCATGTATTACCGCAGCCTATGAAGCCTTTATCATCCAGAGTCCAGCTGGGAAACAATTCATACCAGGTGTTACAGTTTGAATCTGAAATGTCTTCCACGGGCTGCATCTTCAACGCTTGGTCTACAGCTGGTGGTACTACCTGGGGGAGGTGGGAAACTTTGAGAGGCGAAGCCCAGCTGGAGGAAGGAGGTTACTGGGGCAGGCCATGGGAATATGCAACCTGTCTACTTCCTGTCTTGTGCTCTGCTTCCTGGTTTGCAGACTCTGACACACAATCGTGTGGTCATGATCTGAGCCACCCTGTCATACCTTTCTTGTCATGATGGACTGAAACTCTCTGCGACCACGAGGATCCATTTTCTCTCTGTGTAGTTGCTTCTGTCAGGTATTTGGTCACATTGATAAGAAAAGTATTTAATTCACTAGGTAATTCAGACAGGTCAGTTAGTACAGGGAGCTTAGTTATGGAGTTGTTAGAAGAGATGAAAGAAAGAGTGTCCAAGGGAAGATGAGGCAAACCTCTGGTCATCAAATACAGGGACTGCTACTTCACAAAGGGATGCCAGGTGAAGGGAGAAGGCCACAGCTAGAGCTTGCCTCCATCAGGCTTGGGCCTGTCTGGGGGACGCTGGAACACCAAAAGTTGTGGCCCCTGGAAGAGCTATCATTAGAACCAAGGAGAGTTGGGGCTGGAGAGATGGCTCAGTGGGTAAGAACACTAGATGATCTTCCAGAGGACCCAGGTTCAATTCCTAGCACCCACATGGCAGTTCATAACTGTCTGCAACTCCATCTGACACCCTCACACAGACATACATTCTGGCAAAACATCAATGCACAATAAGTAAATAAATAAATAAATCACTAAACAAACAAACAAACAAAAGGAACAAGGCGATATACCTTCCCTCTGTCCTATCTTCAGCCAGTGCATCCCATTGCTTAAATCTAGTTAGAAGCTGGATGGCACAGAAAGAGGGAGGAGCATTGGTGTGAGGAGACACAACTCCTTGGTGGCAGAGAAACTTCAGAATATAACCCACTCTTCCCTGTCCCCGTTACCTCTCTTGACTGGTGTGCATATCTCATACTCACATGGCCCCAGCCCCAGAGTCTTCCTGAATGTTTAGACCTATGAAGGCTTTACACTTGCTAGTCTTGTCTGATGCTCATCTACCAGATAGCCTCCTGGTGCCTTTCTCTGCTTCAGTGCTTTTGAAAACTTCTATGATCGTCCTGCTTACAATTGTCCATATTTCTTCATCATGGGCCCCCTTTCCTGCCTTATTTTTCTTTTTAATGTTATGGCAATTCACCGGTCTGTGCACTAGCTCTCATCCTCTCTAGAGTGTGAGTTCCAAGACAACAGTGCTTTTCAAGTGCCTTATCTTCAGCTGTATCCTTAGGGATTGGAAGAGTACCTGGAAAGTGGTGGACTCTCCATAAGTCCACTCAACAAGTTTGTTCGATAAATGGGGTGAACCAAGATTCAAATACCTCTTCACGTCCGCTCATTTGTTCATTCAACAACACATAGAGCATAGGGGGTAGATAGGAGGAGGGAATGTGAGATGCAAGCTGGACAATTAGCAAGCATAGCTTATCTCAGGGCCTCTCTTTCCCCATATATAAGCAAAGGAGACATGAAAGTACCCTCCCTGCCCCAGCATCCTATAAGCACAGAGAATTTTCCTGGCAGAGCTACTTTGTAGGTAAAATTAATCCTTTTCTTAATCAGTGATTCCTGTCTCTGCACGTGACTTGTCAGGGGAACCTTTCTCTGATGTTCACACGACTCGGGAACTTGTCACATCTTCCATCTCCTGGAACGTCCTCACCTGAAATTGAAAGGTAAATATTTCAGTTGTGAGTCTCTTTGTCATGACTCAAATAATTTTAAAATTGCTTAGATGTCTTCGCCTAACAATGTTCAGATTGTTCTAATGCAGGGGAAAACGGTAGTTTTAGACACAGTAATATTGATAGCAGCTAGCAATTTCCATGTACTTCACATAGTTACTGGTGCTGTGAGGATTACCAAGCAGAAATTTTAACTGTCTAAAAAGATATTCTGCCAAGAGCGCCTGGCATGGTTCCTGTCCGTAGAAGGACCTCGCTGGGAAATGACTTTTGCAATAATTACTGTCACAGAGTTTAGCTAGGAAATAGCCACATTTCTCGCTAGTATGTTGTAATGTCATTGTGGACCTCAACTCAAAGAGATTGTATCCTCAATATACTTCTCTGGATGCAAGGACAGGCCACTGCAGGAGGGGAAGTACCTGAAGTAACAAGAAATGTTTCTGACTAGGAGATAGTAGAGGGACGGCCCAGGGTTGGCACCACCCTCCTCATGCCTTCCCTAAATCATCTCCTGCATCTTCTTGAGTCCACCCCCACCTCTTCCCTTAGGCAAGTCTTTATCTAGTTGGTGGATATGTTTCATGATTGTCAGATAAATGAGGTGCCATGCAATGGCAGAGAAACAGGATGTTTTCTTGACTCTTTAGAAGGTTAAAGACAGATGCTTTTTAAAAGCATACATAGTGCGTCTGGGGAAATGGGCTCATGAGCCGAGTGCATGCCACATAAACTTGAAGACGGTCATTTGTATTGCCAGACACCATATAAGTCCAGGCACAGTGGTGCATGTCTGGAAACCCAGAAACCCAGAGCTTTCCTGGTGAGATGGGAGATGAAGACAGGAGAATCCCTAGAAAGCTTGCAGGACAGCCAGCCTGGCACATACAATGGAATAATCAACAAAGAGGCCTGTCTTTAAACAATGTGGAAGGTGTGGATTGAAACCCAAGCTTATGCTCTTTCCTCTACGCATTCCTACAGTGACATGCACATGGCTCCATCCCCTGCCCCACACCCAGCATATACATGCACAAAACTCAATCCACCTAACTCGAGAACAAATTTTGTTTCGGCAGCTTCACCTGCCAGTCCTAAAAAGAAAAAAAAAATACAGCAAGCAATTGTCAGAATCTAAAAGACCTACTTATGCAGTTATTTTTATTGTCTTTTTCCTAGTTAGGTCAGGATTTAATTTTGAGTTGTTAATTGCTTTATTCTTCTTATCTACAAGGGTGCATAGTAAGTCTCATAGTTTTTGTGGTTGAGGAACTAGGCGGGCTTAATCTAGGCCATGAAATAGAAGAAATAAAGTTGGGCCCCAGCCAAGAGAGAAGCTACAAGAGCCACAAGGTTCAGTAGTGGTGGGGTGGCAACTGGTAGGAGCTGAGAAACAAGGTTACAGAGACTGGAGAGGTGACCAGGTTTTAGAAGTCTTAAATGTTAGGCCAGGCTTTTCGTCCTGAGTCCTAGGGTCCTGGAACAACTCTGAGAGTTTTAAGCTGCATGAGGCCTGTTACATAACTTCTTTTCCATAGAGCTTTCCGTGTGTGTGTGTGTGTGTGTGTGTGTGTGTGTGTGTGTGCATGTACACACGCATGTGCCTGCCTATCTGCCTGTCTGTCTTGCTTTTCTTGCAATTCTTGCAAGCCCAGGCTGATTCCTGAGTTCTCTGTCTGGAAAGTCATTCAGTAAGTAAAATGTACCACACTATCTGTTCTTCCCTTATCTAAATCCAGCTAAACTCAGACCCACATCCCTTGTAATTAAACCCAAACTCAAGCTATATTAGGCAAATATTTAAACATAATAACTCAAGAAGAATGCTTTAGGAATTGTGTGATAAAGATGTCAGAGCTTTGTCATTGCAGAACAGCCTGAAGGGAGCTGGAAAAGAAGTCACTTTGAGATATTTTAATAATGTGTCCAAGCCTTGATATGTATAAATATGATGACAGCCAGATGCCAGACTCAGAGGCGATGGGCCTAGCTTTCGTTTGGGGTGTCTGTGGTATCTGCCCATGCCAGGGTCTATCTATATACAGGCACATATTATTAACAAATATTTCATATTTATTATAAATATTAAGAACATACTAGGGTCCAAATATTGCCTTAGGCACAGAGTCTAAAGAATCAGTGTTCACAACCCAGTTCCTTATCCTCAAGGAGTTTTCAGTTGGTAGGGGAGAATGACATGTGACCATAAGATACCTACAAGATCAATTTGTTCTAGCTACTAGATGAGATTCCTGCTCTCTCATTAACCCCTTTCAACAGTCTATTGAGTTTGATATTTTGTTCCTGTTTTATAAGCCAAGGGAAGCTGTTGCTCTGTGGCCAGTAAATGGTACACACCTCTGCTCTTTCCACTTCACCTGTCTTGCTTTAGAGGAGAGACAGTGTATGTAGAAGAATGGGATTAGGAGAAGGCAGCTGTAGGTATTGGGAGTTAAAATGATGGAGGAGGAAGTGGAAAATTGAAACTAAGATGGGGATGGGGAAATGGAGAGAGGTGGAATCACTGGTCTGTTATTAAAGGCAGACAAATCACCAAATATCGGAAGTCCACAGACTTTATTTTCATATTTATTATTTTAAAATATTTACTTTATTTGTATGAGTGTTTGGCCTGTATCTATGTGTGTGTCTGTTTGCCTGATACCCATAAATACCAGCATAGAGCACCACATCCTCTGTAATTGGCACTAAGGAAGGTTATAAGCAGCCACACGGGTGCTGGGAACTTAACCTAGGTCCTCTGCAAGAACAGCAAGTACTCTTAACCGCAGATCCATTTCTCTGGTCCTTAGAGCATTTATTGTAATGGGAGCTGGGCCAAGTGCTCTCCATGTTCTGTGAAGAGAGCAGATCTTGGTACAGAGGTAAAGTAGGGGCTTGGGCCTGTCTATTTCTGCAGAGACTTCAGTAAATGATATTGATCGGGGAACCATGCCAGATGTCAGGATAAGGTCAGACAGGAGAGGGTGAGAATATGAACAACTGATTCGGATGCCCCCAAAGCCCTTTCTTATTGCCATTGTTCCTTAGATCGTTCTACTATCACCAACACTGTGTATCACTCATGTCTATCCATGGTGTATCATACCCATCTGTGGTAATGACAGGGTTATCTACAGATTTCACTCACCTCCTCCTTTTTATCAAGTTCCTGCTCCTCTATGTATTTGTTATGACTATATGACATTAGTTAGTTATGTAAGTGTAAATAAAATACAGGATGAAGCTATGAGAGCCAGTGCATGATTCAACATTTTTTCCTGTGTTGTGATGAAGGCTAGTGCTAAAATACAGCCACCATTCTCCTGGGGTCCTCAGTGACAATAAATAAGGCCTCTCTGGTGATTTACAATGGATACCTAATGAGAAATAAATGTTCGGTATGCCAACTCATGGATTCTTTGGAGTTATTATAGTAACATAACTGACCTAATAATGACTAATGTAGAGTGCAAATTCAGGACTAATTCATATCATACTCAGTCTCTGATTCATCCAGTCACCAGTATATCAACCTATCCACTTATTGGATTTCTTCTGTGTATTAGCTATTTTTCTGCCTAGCTAAGGAAGGAAAAATATCAGTGACCATGATCAATGTCTTTTCCTAATATAGTTACTTTCAAGCACAACGAGCAGAAATTCTTTCTGCATCTCATGATATCATATATCTAAATATCTATCTGTATCCATTATCTATATGTATAATATATCTGAATCTATGGTAAGTAGTAGGAGAGGAGGTGAGTAGTCATTCAGTAGTCATTGACTTGGAAGGTAGTTTGTTGATTGATGGCTAGCATGGGAGATCACTTGCTCTGGAACCACATCAGTCACTTCGATGTCCACACCCAGACCACTTGCATGATACCCCAGCTATAAGAAGCTGAAGGCTTGCCACCTTTCCTCTTGCGCAATTCAAGGGCCATTGCACCACCAGATCTTTGTCTCTGATCACCTTGATTTAATAGTTTCTTGGTGGTTCATGTCTATCTTTGTCTCCTTCTTGGTTTGTGTAGACTTCTTCCACCAGTGCATTTGGGTTTCTGAGCAGAACTCATACTGATGGCCATGGAGAGGGACTGTGCAGGAGCTACCACCAGCCACTGCTTTAGAGGAGGCTTCTAAGGAGGCTCCCAACAAGACCTAAGTGCTGCTGGCTACTGGATTCCTGCTTTATAGGCTCTCAGAAGCTTCTAGCTGACTTGTTTACTCTTTTATAGAATTCAAGATCACCATGTAGGATTCTCTCCCACAGAGAGAATTATTTTTTTAGGCTTTTTAAAAAATTGGATATTTTCTTTATTTATATTTCAAATGCCCTTTCCCGTTTCCCCTCCCCTGAAGCCCTGTACCCCATCCTTCCTCCTCCTGCTTCTATGAGGGTGTTTCTCCACCCACCTGTCCACTCCCACCTCCCCACCCTCGATTCCCCTACATTGGGGCATCTATCGAGCCATAGGATCAAGGACCTCTCCTCCCATTGATGCATGACAAGACCATCCTCTGCAATGTATGCAGCTGGAGCCATGTGTACTCCTTTGTTGATGGCTTAGTCCCTGGGAGCTCTTGGGGGTCTGGTTGGTTAATATTGTTGTTCTTCCTGTGGGGTTGCAATCCCCTTCAACTCCTTCAGTCCTTTCTCTAACTCTACTGGGGACCCCAAGCTCAGTCCAATGCTTGGCTGTGAGCATTGAGCATCCACCTCTGTATTTGTAAGGCTCTGGCAAGGCCTCTCAGGAGATAGCCATATCAGGCTCCTTTCAGCATGCACTTCTTTGCGACGTGCCTCACTCGACCGACTGGCAAGAAAGACATGCCACCACCGAGATCTTCTCAAACAGCCTTTACTCAGGAGCGCCTTGATTGCAGTTGCCCAGGATCCTGAACAGAGGCAGAGCTGCTGCTTATATACCCTCCCAGGGAAGGGGGAGGGTGTCATAGTGGTTGCGGATTGGTGTCACAAGCTGCACTTCATTATCATATTGCCCATTTGGGAGGGGCTATTGCCTGAGGAGAACGATGCATGCGTACTAGGCTTTTTGCCTGACAGCCGGCAGGTCCTCCGCCATCTTGTAATGATGGAGAGCCGAGGCTTCACGGAGCCAAGGCTTCATGGAGCCACCGTGGCTGCCTACACTTCTTGGCATCCACAATAGTGTCTTAGTTTGGTAACTGTATATGGGTTGAATCCCCAGGTGGGACAGTCTCTGGATGGCCTTTCCTTCAGTCTCTGCTCTACACTTTGTCTCCGTATTTATTCTTGTGAGTATTTTGTTCTCCTTCTAAGAAGAACCAAAGCACCCACACTTTGGTCTTCCTTCTTATTCAGCTTCATGTGGTCTGTGAATTGTATCTTGGTTATTTGGAGCTTTTGGGCTAATATCCACTTATCAGTGAGTACATACCAGGTGTGTTCTTTTTTTTTTTTTTTTTTTTTTTTTTTTTTTTTTTTTTTTTTGGTTTTTCGAGACAGGGTTTCTCTGTATAGCCCTGGCTGTCCTGGAACTCACTTTGTAGACCAGGCTGGCCTCGAACTCAGAAATTCGCCTGCCTCTGCCTCCCGAGTGCTGGGATTAAAGGCGTGTGCCACCACGCCCTGAGATTGGGTTTCCTCTTCAGGATGATATTTTCTAGTTCTATCCATTTGCCTGAGAATAGCTAGGCCACAGATGAGCTTTAGAATATTTTCTTCTTTTTCACACAGTCTTACTCAGTTTTCCAGGTGATCTTTAATCCTCAGATCCAATTAGTCCTCATGAGACTACACGTGCACACCAACACTCTTGGCCATAGAGAGAGTCTCACTCTTTAGTTGGATGTGTGTGGTAAAGAGAACAAAGAGTCAAGGGTAACATCTATAAGGCAATAATCAAAAGGCATCAGGTGCTGCGATGGTGATAGAAAAGGAAGCGAAGATTTTAGGGGGAAGATACTGCTTAGGAACTGCTGGGTTTGAAATACTCCAGGTGTCATCCAGTGGAAGAGGTCCAGTGAATACCTGGTGACCCAGCTGAAACTATAGTTCTATCAGAGTATCATTTGTAATAAGGGCATGGGGTTGGAGCCAGGTGTGGCGGCATATATCCATGATCTTAGCACCAGGAAGTAGAGGCAGGAGGATGAGGAATTCAGAGTCAGCCTTGACTGGATAATGAGTTTGACATGAGGTTGGGGGGTATTGCCAATAGCTTCACTACAGAGTAAAAACATATCTTAAGTTTTTAATAATTATTCTGTCATACAATTCATCCCAACTGCAGTTTCCCCTTCCTTCACTCCTCCCCAGTCTCTCCCACTCCTCCGCTCCATGCCCTGTCTACCTTTTCCCCCAGATACATAGGTGATCCGTCTGATGCTGCTTGTATTTAGATGCTAAATGCTGGCCCCCAAGATCTGGTTCCCTCCATTAAGGAGATCCTCACACATATACTAAATGGTGCTATATAACCCAGACCTAAGGTTGGGCAGTAGATAGAGGTAAGTGGGTTTTCAGTTACCTGGCTGGGGGTTGCATGTACAGAGAGAAAATGTGGGGAGAAAAAAGGCGAGTGGGAAAAGGCCTCTATGAGAGGAGATGGACCATGAGCGTGTAGTCAGGAGGAACAGCAAGTAACAAGAGACACCCGGCTGGGATATTCTTATCTCTAGAATCTGCCCAATCTAGGGTTATGCCTTGTAAATAAAATACCTGGATTGTGTGTCTTTTCTATGGGATAGCTAGAATTATTTTTAATTCATTTTGCACATTAACACTCCCCTGTTTCTCTTTAGAAAAGAGCAGGCCTCCCAGGGATATCCACTGAACACAGCACAACAAGTTGCCGTAAGATTAGGCACAAACCCTCATATCAGAGCTGGGTGAGGCAACCCAGTAGGAGGCAAAGGGCCCTAAGGGCATACAAAAGACTCAGAGATCTTACTCCCGCTGTTAGGAGTCCCACAAAAGCACTATAACACATGTGCAGAGGACCTAGTACAGGCCCACGCAGGCTCCATGATTGCCACTTCAGTCTTATGAGCACCCACGAGTCCTGCTTAGATGATTCTGTGGGTTGTGTCTTCCTGGTGTCCTTGACTCCTCTTTTCTCTTTTTTTTTCCTCTTTATTAGATATTTTCTTCATTTACATTTCACATGTTATCCAGAAATTTTCCCTTACCCTCCCGCATCCCCGCCCTGCTCCCCTACCCACCCCCTCCCACTTAATGGCCCTGGCGTTCCCCGGTACTGGGACATATAGAGTCTGTATGACCAAGGGGCCTCTCCTCCCAATGATGGCCAACTAGGCCATCTTCTTCCATATATGCAGCTAGAGACATGAGCGCAGGGGGAACTAGTTAGTTCATGTTATTCTTCCACCTAGAGGGTTGAAGACCCCTTCAGCTCCTTGGGTACTTTCTCTAGCTCCTTCCTTGGGAGTCCTGTGTTCCAANGGAGATAAGAATGGGTCAATTCCCAGTCTTCTACATGATAACCGCCAGTTGTGCCAGCACCATTTGTTGAAAATGCTGTCCTTTCTCCACTGGATAGTTTTAGCTCCCTTGTCAAAGATCAGGTGACCATAGGTGTGTGGATTCATTTCTGGGTCTTCAATCCTATTCCATTGATCTACCTGTCTGTTGCTGTACCAGTGCCATGCAGTTTTTGTTAAGATTGCTCTGTAGTACAGCTTGAGGTCAGGCATGGTGATTCCACCAGAGGTTCTTTTATTGTTGAGAAGAGTTTTTGCTAATCTAGGTTTTTTGTTATTCCAGATGAACTTGCTCATTCTCTTTTCTCTTTTTAATGGTTTATGTCAGCTCCAAGGGGGAGGAACCTGATGGAAGTCTCCAATTTGGGCTCTCTCTCTACCTAATGTGTGGCTATTGGTGTCTGTATCTACCAGAGAAAGCCTCTCTGATAATGATTGGACTAGGCACCCATCTATGAGTATAACAGAATATCATTAGGATCATTTTATTGAGTTTTTTTCTAGGATCACTTTATTGATTTTTTTTCCTATCTTAGGGATCTGGGCTATCCAGACTCTGGTATATTAGATCTTTCTTAGTCAAGTGATTTAAAGAACGCACTTTTGGGGGTGGGGAGATTCTTTAGTGAGTAAAGTGCTTATTGTGTAAGAATGAGGACTACAGTCCAAATGACTTAGGACCCATGGAAAGAACAGGTACAGAGGTGTGTCATTACAAGTCAAGTGCTAAGTGGGGGGAGACATGAGGTTGGGGGCTGTTGGTCCAAATGGTAGGTTTCAGGTTCACTGAGAGACTCTCAAAACACAGGGTGAAAAGCACTGGAGGAGGATACCTGATGCCTACCCCTGCCCTGTGTGTGTGTGTGTGTGTGTGTGTGTGTGTTAAAATTAAATTCAAGTTTTCCTTTCCCAGTCCTGCTCCTGGAATGAAGACTCTGAGACTAATTAGTTATTATTAAGTTCCTAGGCCATAAGTTTTTGCTCATTCCCTGACTGACTCTTAATTTATTTAATCATTTAAACTATTCTGTGTCTACCAGTTGGTTAGTTACCTCTCCTTCAGTCCTGGTCTACTTCTTCCTTCTCATCTCCTCAGTGTCTCCCTGAGTTTATCTACTTGCTAGTTTATATCTGTCTCCTAGGTCCATCTTCTGTCTTGTCTCCCAATGTCTCTCTTTTATCTCTTACTATTTCTCAGAATCTTCTTTCTTTCTGCCAATGTCCCACCTCCTATTTCCTGACTCAGTTCATTAGCCATCAGCTTTTTAATAACAGATAATGCTTATAAGAAACTCTCTCTCTCTCTTTCTCTGCATACATGTGCGCATGTGCGCACGCATCCGCGAGCACACACACACACACACACACACACACACACACACACACACACACATGTATGCACATGTTCTTTTATTCTTTATTGCCAGTGCTGGCCACAGTTCCAGTCAAAAGTTAATAGCGCACTAATCTTAATTATTTTTCCTTTTCTGGATTTATGCCCAATTTCTAGGACTAATCTTGAAATAGTGTCTTCATCTGTCCATCTATCCACTCATTGATCCATTTGCCAAGTGTTTTTAAAGACTCTCCTTTGTGCTTATACATTGTTTGGGCTTTAGTGACAAAGAAGGCAAGGCTCTTGCCCTCATGAAGTGTAGAGCTCAGAGGACGGAGCCTGAACAAGTACCCCAGTGGCTGCTGGGGCCCACACTATCTAGATGAGCACTAGACTTCCCTTGTTAAGAGGAAAGGCTTGTAATTTTTTACTCTAATGAATTGTAATGTAAGTATCTGATATGCAGGATATCTGATATGCAACCCCCATGGGGGTTGGTGCCCACAGGTTAAGAACCTCTGTACTGTAATCTGTTTCTGAAATCATTTGGCTCTTACTAGCTCAGAGTTTCTTCTCATTCTACTTACTTACCTGGACAAATGCTACTTATGGCTTGTGCAACCTGCTTCCTTATAGCATCCAGGACCACCAGTCCAGCAATGGCATCATCCACAGGGATGATTGATCAGGAAGATACACCACAAGCTTCCATACAGGCAAGTCCTAAGAAGGGGTTCTGTCAATTTCAAGTTCCAGATGACTTTAGCTCCTGTCAAGTTGACATTAACACTAGCCAGGACAGTTGTCTAGCTTTAAACCAGGAAGACAAGGGATCCAGATTCCCAAGTTTTGTCATCACTACACATTTCCTATTCTAGAAGTTAATATGCAAATGAAGCCAGTGACCCTTTAACAAAGCACACTCAGACTGAAGATCCACAGAAGCTGGTAGGATTTGGCCTTTGCACACTCACTAGTGTCCCCTACTTTCCCCCTTACTCTTCTTTTGTCAATTGGTTACCTGTTGTCTCCTAGAAGCTGTTCACTTCTTTGGTGACTCTAGGTCTTCATGTCAATGCTCTCTTTCTGCCACTTGTCATGATGGTTACTTTTGATCTTTCAGGTCTGATTTCAAAGTCAACCTTTTTAAGTGGAATTCTTCTGTTATTTTCTCCATCAGCACCCTACTTCTTAGACTTTTTCAAAACTTATAATTATTTTACTTGTTGAATGACTTGATGATATCCCAGCCATTCAATTAATTTCATTAAAAATTTCCTTTATTTAGAAAACACTTATTGAGCCCCCATTAAGGGCAGATACTCTTCCAGGAACTGGAGTTAGAGTGGTGAACAGAATGGACACAAATCTTTCCACAACTAAGCCACAGCATACATGTCTTCAGAGTTCATGATACCCACAATAAGAGATTCACATCTTTGCCTCCATCATGTAGAGGGGAAGAGACAGGGGAAGCCAGAAAGGTGGGAGGGAGTCCTGGGAGGCTAATGGAATGACACATTTGAAGAAGAAAGTAATTGGTACAA